>JAPTMU010000306.1:117500-242997 GCA_028583405.1 Pogonophryne albipinna
ATGAAAAGCAGCTGACCCATATTGGAAGCATTTGTATTCCCTTTCTTTAGAAAAGTCTCTAATTTCTTTGGGAGATGGGTGGGGTTTGAATACATCTGGTTCATTTCAACATCCAGACCTGACCTGAACATAAAAGCAAGATGATGAGGAGGGGGGTGGGGGTCTTTAGTCATTTCCCCCCAGAAGCAGGAAGAGACACAGTGCCATCTAGTGCTTCTTGAGAACAAATGTTGGACAGGACTTAGGAAAGAGTTTCGGGGTGCAGTGAGGCACTTCCATGGAAGCAGGCAGAGATGTGTGGAGGCGTGGGCATTTGGCAAGGTGTTGATGTGGGTGGTTGCTGTGGACATACGTTTGTGTGTTGAGCTCAAACTGTGAGGAAGGCCTGGCCTGGACTCAGATTTTCCACTGAGATCACCTTTTCATGGAGGAAAAGTTGTGAGGAGAAGGAGGGAAGGAAAGGAGGGATGATGAGGAGAGAGGAGGGGGGACATCTGGGAATGATCTGCATTTATTAGCAGGCTCTCATAGTAAATCTGTTGGATTCCTGGCAGCTGTTGGGGGGGGGGGGGGGTGTAAATTGTGATGCATTTATTTTTGAAATGTCTCAATAACAGGATAAGGAATACATTAAGCAATAAAAAAATCTTGAGGAATTCATTAGCCAAGCATTTATGAGTGTTTTACAGTCGCATGGTGATGTTTTTCAAAGGAAGGCATCTTTTAACGGTCCTTAGTGGCTTTGAGTTCAGTGAATTACCTCAGTATGGAGTCATTATCTTTTCCCCAGAGGAAAAAACAACTGGGGTTTTTCCTCAAAAGGTCAAGATAAAGCTCCTAACATGAAGAAAAGGAGAACTCCTATGCTTCCTAAATCTGAGAGCATGCTCTGCATAATGTCCCAGGCACAGGATGCAGAGTGAGTTTCCACAGGATCCTGATGTTCAGTGGAGGAGATTAGTAGCAGTTCTGAGTCAGAGAGATGGAATAGTGTGGTGTTTAACATCTTGCAATATTTAACGAGCCTCCACATCATTCATCTCCCTGTGAATGGCACATCTTTTGGTTTGTTTAAGAGAATATGATTCATATGCAAATGAAAAAACATGGATGAGATGAAACACAAAAAAAAAGCCTCTTTCTTCCAGCGAAAAACATGAAAGTCAGTACAGCACAGATGGAAGAGATTAATCACACTGTCTGTAACGCTATGACGTAAGTCTACATATGCTGACAAGCTCACTGGAAACAGTGGTGGTCCAGTTTAAACTTCACTGTTAGGGCTGAATTGCACTGTGAAAACACAACACAAAGCGAGGACTTGTTTTGGTTTTGGTTTAAACCACTTCAGATACTGCTCGGCGCCAGTCAAAACATCAGGAAATTGCTGGCTAATCAGAATACCAAACCCCTCCAAATTAGGCTAATGACAGGAAATGGGCCGGGCCAACTTCCCCTGCTGTAGTCCCTTATCAACCTCTCGTCTCTCAGACATATTTTAATCGTCTAGAGCCGGCAGAGAAGCAGATGATTCTTGATTAATGCCATTCTTAATTTCATCCCTATGCCTATAACTGTCTTACGTGTAAGGGGGAGATGTTACTGGTTATCTGCTGCCATCTAGTGAAACATTTATTCAGAAAGCAAATGCAATTTAAAATTTCCCTTTGCAATTCCACCATTTTTCCTCCCAACTCTAACAGTTTTCCTTTGTTTAACAAAATTGTATCAACAAACACAAGGTACTACCACGGGAATTTAATGTGAAATTCATGAACCTTGCAAACGTTAATTGGGTGAGATGAAAGGCCTGCAGGAATAAAGTTATTTCATGTTGAAATAAACGATTGAACCTCTCAGGCACGCACACATTTCTCTCAGTATATTTACAGCCAACACCTTTGCAAAAATATATTTTCACCAATATTGCAGTTTCACCGAAATAATATCTGGAATATTATCCAAACATATTCATGCATAAGAAACTGTTGGTCAAAAATAATTCAGTCTGGTGCGGATTGAGGGGAAAGAAAGAGTATGTGCTAACGTAAAGGAAATAGTTTAACTCTTACCACGTTAGAGAAGATTGATACCACTTTATCTGAAAAGTGGCATCATAGAGTTTATGTATATAGACAACACATCTCTTAACCAAAAATATAATTGGGAGATGGACTCTGCGCAGTATTGAGCAGGGCCACAGTTTGTTAGCATAAACCACCTAGCTGATATGTTAGCACCTGTTTGGCTGATATGATAACTAACCTTATTATCGCTATAAATACTTTAATTATGAAATGTACACGTTGTTACCTTGCCTGTAGCCTTGCTCCATGATCACTTTACTCAGACAAGCTGTCAATCACAGTTGTCTATCATGATGTCACTCCCTTTTAATAGCATCAAATAACTGAATATAAATCAGAAAGATCCACACCTGAATGCACATTGTGTGACAAGAACTACCTACAAGGACAGAAACTATCTTTGGGAAAATTGTATTTGAAGTATGTTTTGACTTTATAGTGCAGTAACATGGAGGGTTTATAGTCTGTACTGTAGATTTGGGGGAGATAAAGATGCTTTGGCTTCACTTGAGGGTAGCCCTAATGTCATCTATCTTTGCTTACAGTCTAATAGTGGCATCAATCTTCTCATGTGATTATCTAAATAATTATTAGTCAGTGGATTTCCCAAAAAGGTCAAACTATTCCTTTAAATGCTCAAAAAGTCCTTCACAATTGGGTAATGTGACTACATTTACTTTACAGAGAAGAGGAAACATTTCACCTCAATTTAAACAGCATCATTTTATGTTCCTTCACGTATTGCTTGGTCCTTTGTAACTGTAGCAGTCTAACTGCCAAATGGTGTGAATGTGTGAAATGTTCTGCTCAGTTCATGTTGGAGTGGCTCTTCAGGTGCCTCCTCAGGTGGTTCAGACAGGTGTAGGTCTTGGGACAGATCTGGCAGTGGTACGGTCTCACCCCTGAGTGGTTGAGCATGTGCTGCTTCAGCACACTTCCATCTGAGAAGGCTTTCCCGCACTGCGTGCAAACGTACGGGCGCTCCCCTGTGTGCACACGCATGTGAACAGTCACTTTGTGTGCCATTGTGAAACCTTTGCCGCACACTGTGCACTTGAAAGGCCTTTCTCCCGTGTGCGTGAGCCTGTGTGTGCGCATTGCACCCATTTGGGAGAAAGCCTTACCGCAATCTGGGCAAACGTGCGGCTTCTCTCCCGTGTGAACCCTGGTGTGGCTCCGCAGCCCCCCCGCTGTGGAGAAACACTGCGAACAGTGAGTGCACTGGTACGGCCGCTCCCCCGTGTGAGTGCGCATGTGCTGCTTCAAGTCATAGCGGTTCCTGAAGCCGCGGCCGCACACCAGGCAGCTCTCCGGTCGGTCGTCGTTGTGTCGGAGCTCGTGGTTGGCCAGGCATTTCTCAGACAGGAAACACTTGCCGCACTCTTGACACTGATAGGGTTTCTCGTGGTCAACCCTCTGATGGTATTTGAGCTCGCTGATGCCGGGGAACGTCTCGTCGCAGTATCTGCACCTGAAGCGATGGTTGGCGCTGTAGGGAAGCTGGTGTTCGCTCATCTGATGGTTCCTCAGCAGGTGGGCCATCTTGAAGGTCTTCCCACAATGAGAGCACTCGTATTTGGTCAGCAGCTGGACGCACTGATGTCTGACCCGCTCGTGGAGGGACCTGAACTGACACCCACACTTGGTGCAAATGTGGGACGCATTTTTACACTTCCTCTTCCTGTGCCTGGAGAGGTGAGCCTCCGTGCGAAAGGCTTTGCCACACTGCGAGCATCTGTAAGGCTTCACCGCGGTGTGGAACCTCTGGTGCTCGAGGAATTCGAAACGGTACTTAAAGCTCCTTCCACACAGTGGACAGTTATGCGTGACTCGTCCTCGCGGGTATGCAGCTTTCGAGGATTTCCTGGAGGACATAGATGAGGAGGAAGTCCGATGGGCGGAGCCACTCTTCCTGTGTTTGCCTCCGCTCATTAATTTGACACTCTCCATTTCTCCGCCCTCTTCGTGTCGTTGCTGATGTTTGGTCAGACACTTGGAGGAGATGAAGCTCTTCCCACATTGCTTACACTGATAAGGCTTGTCATGATCTACCTGTTGGTGATACTTCAAGTCACCGATTCCTGAAAAACCTACCCCGCAATGACTGCACTTGAAAAGGCGGCTTTGGACGTGAGTCAGCAGGTGTTCCTTCAAACTGCTGGACTTTTGAAAACTCTTTCCGCAGTGTCCACAATCGTAGCTACGGCCACGTTTTGGGCAGTGGTGTCGGAATTTGTCAAGTGAGGTCGGAAAACTGTTCCCACATTTGATGCACAGATAAGCGGCGTTTTTGCATTTCCGTAGCCTGTGACCGGCTAGCAGAGTGGCTGTCCTGAAAGCCCTCCCACACTCCGAGCAGTTGTAGGGCTGCAGCCCACTGTGGACCCTCTGGTGCTCGGTGAGAACGGAGTGGTGCTTGAAACATTTGTTACACTCTGGACATTTGTGCAGCCCTGATTGTCTCCTGCGAGGGGACGGTAACATATCAGTCCTTTTTGGGGATTCGGGAAAGTCTGTCGAGGTGGAAGGGTTTGTGGACAGTTCTTCATCGAACATGACGATCTGAGGAACGTCATTATTTTCATCGTCACAACCACTCGGGTGGGAAGAGATGGCCACTTCAAGCGATGGAGGAAGAGACAGAGAGGGAATGAGAAGATCATCTGGCGGAAACGGAGCTGCAGGGAGGGAAACAAATTGTTAACAAAAATCTTCAATTCAAAAACTGTATGTCGACTAGTTCTTAGCAAATGTAAATTGTGCACGTACCGATTGTACTCTTAGCCAGTTTCCCGTGGCACTGTTTGCTCTGGAGAAGAAATTTAATGTCGTCTCCATTTGAGACACACTGCATGTACTCTTCTAGGACAGAGGGGGCCCCGCTGATCCAGGATGCCGTCTACACAAGGGAGGCCCAAAAAAGTAAGCATTTTCAAACACAAGATGACAGGTCTCCTGATTCATTTTGAGGCACCACATGCACCACAGACGCCTCTCTGTGTCATAAAAACCATGCCCATAGCTAGGCGTCATTTTCCAGACAATATTTGTATGGACAGATATGCAGTACTTGAAGCTTGACAAGTATACGTTTAAGCATTGAAGTCTGTACTTTACTTTTATGGGTAGCGTATTTCTTTGCCTGAGATGCGCGGCAGTGAAAGAGAGCAGGATAATGTCGCAGCAGCTTCTCAGTGAATGCAGGGCCCAAAGCACTTGCATGTTTAAAACTAGATGCAAACAATGGTTGATGCAATTTTTGTAATGTGAAATGCAAAGCTAGCCAGGGCTACATGTCTCAAATTTGCTTCTTTTTGGTCGGTTGAGCGTTTCAGGCTGAGCTCTGTAGGTCGTAGAGACAGGTTTGAAAGAAGAAAGGAAACTATGGATGGATTTGTACATGTGGTTAGATGTATAATACCCTTTAAATGAATCGATTTGGTAATTGAGACATGTGGGCTTATTTATATCCATGCTCTACTGACAAGATCGATGTTCATGTGATCATTCAATATTGTAAGAATCCAGCTGCCGTGCAAGGTTACTTTTTATTTATCTAATCCTCTTAGTACCTGTTTGAAATCAGGGATTGGCAGCAGCTCCTCCAGTCTGGTGAAAAACTCACAAACCAGAGTCTCCAGTGCCGTGTCGAAATCAGGGCCATACTCCACTGGAAACACATTCTGTTACATAGAAAACAAAAAGTGGCACCCTCAGCACATGGCAAACTCCTTTAGAATCGGACAGGAAAGATCAACATCTCCTCGGTCAAATTTTGTTTGGTGAAATTGTGATTAAGAAATGAATTTATAACATTTGAGTTACTATGTAAATGACATAATATTTTACCTTGAGGAAGTGTTCTCTGCCATCCGTGTCTTCTATGAGGCCTTGCACCAGCTTCATAAAGTTTGCCTCTGGTGCTTCAATGACAGGATCATTTGTCTGGGTCAGAAAACAAAAAACACACAGTCAGAATATAGAAACAATAGGAACCGTCTACAAAGAAAAACGAGTGCAGTTCGTCCAACCAAGATTCAAACAACCAAATGATATCAGATTTACTACTAACTATTAATACATAAAAAGCATGAAATGAGCGGTCTGAACCAGTCACTGTTTCAACATTTTTGCTTAAAATATTTAGTCAAACTATTAATTAATTATCAAAACAGCTACAGAATCGGTTTATGCTGTTATTTATTGCTTTAGTTGTCTTATCCTTTCAGTGCTGCAACCGAAACACTCACCTCCTCAATGCAAGAAGTTCGGATTCGGTTCAAGTGGCTCTCAACAGCCTTGAGATCTTCAGGGTGTTCAGAACGCAACAGCTCAAGAGTTGTCTGGAGGATATTTCAATTGTGAATATAATGTTTTCATGATAACCCTATCTCATTTGAATAGTTCTCATTAAACACATGATGTTCTACACATTTCAAAACACTTACCCTTGCCCTCAGGCCAAGTGAGAGCAGTCTCCCTTCCCGTTTACTCATCAGCTCAGGAACTGCATCTGTTACCATGGTCACAAACTCCTCCAGTTTCCCATAGTGCTTTATGTTTCGTTGGCGAACAACTTCCCACATCACTGCTGACATCAGGCGAAGTGGTGGGACCAGGAGCGCCAGCGAGGAAAGGGGGACACTGAACTCTTCTAAATTAGAAAAATAGTTTGGGTCAAACAAACCTTAAAACTATTTGGGAACCTTGTTCTGAAACTGCTGATAATTACGTCATAATAAGTCACTTTTAATGTTAAATATATTGTATTTTGACTATGTAGAAGATGTCGACTGTAATTAATATCCGGTTTGATATATGTATGTATATTAAAGTGGAAGGGGAATACACTCTAGTGCTAATTTGAAACAAAAAATGTCTTTCCTTATCAGTGCAGCATCTTACTTTAGGGTCAGTACAGCACCCCATCCCTGAGATGCACTGGCTAATGTGGTATACAGCCCTGTAGGGTGCATTATCTAACGCACCACGGCTGTGTGCATACATCTGACTTCTACCACCCAATGCATGTTACAGCTTTGATCGTTAGGATGTTCCTTAAATGCTAAAATAAACACATGCAATGCGTTTACAGTGCACCCGTCGCTGCGCGAAATGGCAAATGAGATAACGTATAGAGAGTAGTTAAACATAAACAATTTGCAAACAGCTAGCTGTTAGCATCACCTCAGTAATATGTCAAATTACGCTAATTATCCGGCTAACTATCAGTCACAAGTACCTAACAGTTGGGTTGCGTTTTCGACCGTAAATATACCTAACAATACATATTTGCTTGTTGAGCCCAAGCGTAAGATAGCATCACCAGACTAGCCACAAGGCCGCTGATGTGTGGTAAAACGGGCTCATTATTGGGAAAAACAATTCGTGTTCCAGGGATTAGACAAGGCCTGCTATGCCTCGGCTAATCTAGCGCTATGGCTATTCGGCTAGCCGCACAAGTGATATACAGTTTTACCGAGCCTAGCAAGCTAATACATACCTGCGTCGTTCATTTTGGAATGATCTTATAACGTTGGAAAGAAAAATTATTAAGTGTGCTATCATGCATACTTTCGGTTAGCGTGCTAGCTAACCGCATACACGGCTTCAGGCGCCAACTTCTTCCTGAAACACGCTGTTCATCCTGGGAGCGTTAGCTGCGCGCTCTTAGCAGAGAGGTTCGTTTTGCATCACGGGGCAGCCCGGATAGGGACATTCATATTCTCTCTATTGCAAAATGAGACGCACCGCCTCTACGGACAATCATATAACTACATCTTTAAAGTAATGTTTCAATTTGAAAAACTGTTTTCCTGCATCCCTTATAATTCTAATGTAAAATGTTTTTAATAAATGTGTTTTACTCATAGGCTCAGAGTGAGCAGTCTCTGTTTCAGCTTGTCAAGATTACAGGAACTTTATTTCTTGGTGAATTATCTTTTGGTCATTTTTTTTTATTATTAATGTTAATATTGTTCAAGTGGTTTCATGTTGGGTTTAAGTACGAATGTTGCAGCTAGACACAAACACAGGGAACTTCCATACACTTAGTAGCCATTTTTACTCTGTTTTCTTAGAGACAATTTAAAAACATGTTTGACAGATTCACAGAACAAAATTGAAAACACAAATGTAATTGTACACGGTAGGCTACAATGTGAACAGATCCAACAACACAGGTAAATGAAACAGCCAGGACAAAATCTTTTGAAAACATAGTCCTTACTTAGAGATGGAGTGAAAACCAAGTTTATAAACGTATCACAAAAATGAGTCCAGGCTAGTTGCATGAAAACACATTAATTTGCTAAAAGTGGCATATGGTACTCTATTCAATTAGACAGTCTGGTTTTGCACTACATTGTGAGTTTTTTTCAAGTGTCTCTTCAGGTGAGTGAGGTTTGTGTAAGCCTTCGCACATATATGACAAGGGTAGGGTTTAAAACCAGTATGTTTTAAAGTATGTATTTTTAATACTGTGCCAGTAATACACCCTTGTCCACATATGGAACAGATGTAAGGGCGCTCTCCAGTATGACCCCGCATATGAACTGTCAAGTTGCTTGCGGTGGTGAATCCCTTCCCACAGTCAGTGCACTTGTATGGTCTTTCCCCTGTGTGGATGCGTCTGTGTATCTGCAGATCGCCGGCTGACATACAACCCTTGCCACAGTCAGAGCAAAGATATGGTTTCTCTCCCGTGTGGATCCTTAAGTGTATCTTCAGGTTACCCGATCTGGAGAAACCTTTGCCGCAGTACATGCACTGAAACGGCCTCTCACCTGTGTGACAGCGCATGTGAAGAGACACTTCATATTTGCTCTTGAAAGCTTTGCCACATTCCCCACAAATCTTTTGGTCCTGTTTCTTGTGGCGCAGCTCATGCTTTGTCAAACGGGCGAAAGAGCTGAACATTTCCCCACATCGCTTGCACTGTTTGGAAGTCTTGGGAGAATGACTCATCTGGTTGCTCCTCATCTCACTCATACTGGGGTACTCCTGCCCAGACGGTTTGCACGTGAAGTTGCAGATCGTTGTGTGGGTCCGCTCATGCTTATTCAGCAAGTGCATTTTTTTAAAGCTTTTACCGCACTGAGAACAGTCAAACCATTGGACGATGCGGCCACACCGGTGTCTTAATTTGTCCTTTAGTGATTGAAAGCTATCCCCACATTTAAGGCAAATATAAGCAGCTTGTGTGCACTGTGTCCGCCTGTGAGACGACATGTCACAGCTCCTTCTGAAGGACTTCCCACACTGAGAGCACTTGTAAGGGTTTTCTCCGGTGTGCAGCCTCTGATGCTCCAGGAGTTTGTAGCGGTAAATGAAGCATTTTCCACAATGACTGCATTTGTGTGCAACTCTCTGCCGTGGAGGGGCAATCATTGAACTGGACGACGCGGGACTATTGGCAGATGTAGAGGGAGAATGGAAGCTGCCTGAAGCTTCATTATCATACTCCTCCAAAGTGAGAGCATCAGGAACGCTGTCGCTGCATTTCCCTCCTGTTGTTTGTCCTGCATTGCTGCTCTCTAGAATGATGACGTCATCCTCAGATGGCCATATCACATCCTGTATCTCCATATTTAATGCGTCCTGAAGAGAAATAGCCTCAGATTCTTCTTGCTCCAGAAATGTTTGTGTATTAGATTCTAAGTCTTGAGCGTTTGTCTCTGGCAGTGAAGGAGGGAAAGATAATGACGAAAAGAGCAGCTGCTCCGAGGATGAGGGCACTGTTTGGAAAGAGAACAAAAAAAGTGATTATTTATTTGCATTTCTTTCATTGAAAAAGGACATATTTTCAGGTTTATTTGTGCCTCTACTGTGACATGCCTCCATGCTTTAATGTTCAAAAAGCTCTTAATTGTTCTCATACTGCCTGTGCAGCAGCACCTCTTTTCACCCTCTGTCTGAAACCAGAGCCCATTCGGCTCTGTTGTGAATGGTCAACCGCTTAGAGATGTCCCGCCCCTTAGCCTATCATGTACAATGTTGGAGTGCTAGCCAATAGAAGCGCAAGGGTGACATAGTGATATCACTATGTTACAAAAGTAAACAAAGGAGTCAGATGGAGGCGTTTCAGGCGGGGGGGGGGGGTCACAAAAACCTATATAACACTGTACAGGAAGGGGAAACCCCCGAAAGCATCCCTTTAAAGTAAATATCTATATCTATACATGTTTAGACATTTTCTAGACGAAACGATGAATCATTAATCTAGACAAGAATCCGCGGAATAATCATTAATCTAAATGATCACTAGTTTGTGCTTGAGAAATGTCTTATGGATTGATCTTTAGTTAATTGACAGTTTGTTTGAGGCACTATTTTGTACATTAAAAATGGTTGTATCCCGGGCACACTGACTTACCACTGGTATCCATTGTGTACATTTGACTAAGATGGGCCTTGCTTCTAAGCAGTACTTTGAGGTCATCAGCTTTGGATGCACACTGCATGGACTCTTCCAGCGCAGAGGGTGTGTCACCAATCAACATTTCTGTCTTTATCAATGAAAAAACAAGTATTATTTTAACAGGCTTGAACCAGACAACCAAAACCTGAAAATGATTTTATTAAGTGCAATTTTATGGCATACGTTATTTTATTTACCTGCTTAAAGTCTGGTATAAGCAGCAACTTATCCAGTCTGGTGAAGAACTCACAAAACACCGTCTCCAGAGCTGTGTCAAAGTCAGACCCATACTCCACAGGAAACACATTCTGTGAAGAGAAACATTTAAACCATAAGCATGGATATAACATCTAGATACTATTTGACCATTCAAGCAAATTGCTACTTTTCATGTCAAAACTAACGAAGGGTGAAAGCAGAATCACACCTTGAGGAAGTGCTCTCTCCCTTTTGGGTCGTCCAGGAGTCTCTGAATAAGCTTGACAAACTTGGATTCCATCGCTTCATTTCCTGGATGCACCTTTAAAGTAATATAAACACATATAGAATTAGCAGAACATTCTTATACAGACAACGTTTGAATGTCGGTGATTTAAAAAGTCACGCACCAGTTTTGAGGTGGATGGCATCAGGCTGTCCAAACGTGTTTTAACATCTGTGAAGTCCTCTGGCTTTTCAGAACTTAACATCTGTAACATCATCTGGTGAAAGATGTTAACAGGAGTTATTAACAATTAGGGGACATCCAGAATCCCCTAATTGTAGCTACAAACAACAATAAAGAAATAATAAAATTGAGAAAAGGTGCAAAACGTAAAGCATTTCCATTAAGCTTTTATTATCTGAAGAGGATAAATGAAATGAAGTAAGTAAATGAAGTAAATAAGTACATTTTCATGCAAAAAGAACAGAAAAAAATGCTTAAATGTAGAGATTTCCTCTTTTTTTTCTCTATTTCTATCATATTTATTTGCATCTTATCTTCTTTTTTTTTACCTCTGTAAAGAGGCTTCGAGATCTTTATAAAGCGCTTGATATATAAAATGTATAATTATTATATTAAACTAAATATCTAGATTTTTTTCTAGTTTTATTGATAAACAAAGTAGTTAGTTAGATGCAGCCTCTAGAAAAGATTAACTGCATTACTTAAAGTCATGAAATGAAAACGGAATCTTATCTAAAGAACAATTATAAAGACTAAAATACTTTTCCAAAAATGTATGTAACCAACAACAGCAATCAGACAAACACCAACAATACAAAAAGGTTTAACATGATCATTTGTGAAGTGTAACTTTTTCCAGCTTGGATCTGCAAAAAACAACTTTATTTCAATTTAAAAAAAAGTATAGTCCATGTGAATCACTTGCCTTTGATCTTAGGCCCAGAGTGAGCAGGCTCATCTGTCTCTCTGTAAAGATGTCAGGGATGGCTTCAGTCACCAAGGAAACAAACTCCTCCACTTTCCCATAATGCATTATGTCTCTCAGACGAACCACCTTCCACATCACAGCCGTCATCATCCTCAGTGGTGGAACCAGGAGCCTGAGCGAGGACAGGGGCAGGGGGCCCTCTGCAAGGGGGAGAGGGGACTGAAGCATTATTGCATTTAAATATGCTTTCACACCAGAAATATAAAGCATCCAAACTAATGTATTGTTAGTAAATGGATGTACTGAGAGCAAAAGTGATGAAAACACCTGCTTCTGTTATAAGACGGTTCATATAGGCTAATCTAACTTTTAAACACATCAACAAGTTAAAAAAACACTTCAACCTCAGTTTGACTTTACTTGAAGAAGCTGAACCAATTATAGCCTGAAAGGTGCAATTCTTTTTATTTTGGTTTATCCATTGTTGTGTTATCGGCAGCCAACCAACGTTTTTTTTTTATCATTTGTGAAACATTAACTAAGGCAAAAAACAAACAAAAAACTATTTCTCAGAAACGTAATTCCTCTGCTGGATACATGCACCAAATACAATAAACAATAAATATAATGTAAACTGCAATAGCTTCTTCCTTTCGCGTTGTGTCTAAAACACCTCCAGTAAAATGAATGTTATTAGTTTAGTAAATCTAGGAAGTTGCTGTTAGCAGACAAGCTAACAACACCAAAACAATCCTACATAAACCCAACAAAACACATAAGCTTACCCATTTGTTTCCCTTTTAAGAGTTACACAAGTTGAATTGATGCAGAGGAATGTCTTCTAATTTAGAAAATGTTGTTTTTAGAGGCTTTCTGTGAAAAATAGTTTCTAACAGCTAATTCAGCAACTCGATGCTTGCACTTCCTTCTTCTTCGTTGGTGTTTAGAAAACCAGCTTAAAGGCGTTTTACGGCCACCTACTGGGCGACAGTGTAGAAAAATAGACAATGCCATACTGTAGGAGTGTAGGACCTACACGTATGGCATTGTCTATTTTTCTACAGTGTAGGTAACAATTAAAACAATAACAATGATGATGATGATGATACAAATGTCCCAGTATTTTTTGCCTGCCATTTTGCCCCCCCCCCAAAAAAAAATTACATTGAAAAGTAATTGGGATTGTCCTCCCTAATTTGAAGGCGAGTCTTCATGATTTTCTTTCTACAATGGAGAAGTAGCCTACATGTTTCTTTCTGGTTGGCTACACAGTGTGTGTATTTTTCTGTTGGCTGCTTGACTATTTTTTTTATGTATGACCTCAAAAGAATGAGGATTATTTTTTCACTTTGTGAGCTCAGAAAATCTTAAACACCTAGTAAATCAGCAAAGATACACAAATGTTTGTTTACCTCCTTTTTTTAAATTAACTATGCATTGAATATGTATCCGTTTTGAAAGTAAACTTTAAAGCTTATTTTTGCCATTAAATTCTGTAACTGTAGGTGCAACAATCCCCTGGTGGTGGCAGTGCAGTCTTCCAAACGGTTAGTATTCATCAGAAATAAAGGGAACGTTGGAAAAGTAATTAGATAGTGCTTCATCAGACCATCTGGACAGTGTTAAGGCCCATGACACCAAGTAAATCCCTGCAGTGCCTATTGTGTGACAGAAGGATCCTCTTGTAGTTAAAAAGGCTATTTCCTCTACTCAGATTCTGCCCTTTTTGTGAAGCCAACCTCGATTTGTACCACCAACAGCCACCCAGCAGCACAGGGTTTAAACATTTCCCCAAGGAAGCTTACAGCTAACATCCAGGGCAGACGAAATGCTGAGTTGAAGTAGAATTTTATTAAACCTTAAAGAGAGTGTCCCAATTACTGGATTGTAATTTTTTGTCATCCTCAGTATATTTATAACATTTGTATTTTTATAAAAATAATTTCTGATTTTGTATGTATTTCCTTTATGTTTTACATTAATACCCTTGCTCAAAAACCTCTCCCTTTTCTTACTAATAAAGTCTTCAAGTAATAACAGTAGTGCATATTTGATATATTTAAGTCTTCGGTCGATTTAAAGAGAGTGTGTCATGTTTAGTAGAAATAAAGAATTAAATTCCCATTTATCTCTTTGACTGATGATGACGCGACACAATGTGACTCATGATCCTCTTTATCTAAATGTTATTTGAATTTGCCACAGATAGAACATGCAATACATGAAATGTCTTTTTTATTAGAGTTTAGCATGTCTACATAATATGTAGACTATTTGTAATGCATTACGTTGACATTGCTGTGTTTCACTGCTGCATTTTGTAATTAGACATAGTGCCTTTTTAATCTTTAAAAAAATGTTTGCTCTCTCTGATGAAGCTTTAATCTCCGCCACATGTCCAAACGCTTAAAAATCAGATCAATTACTAAGTCACATTCAGTCAAGTCACATTTTTCTGGCATTTCATGCACAAATCCAAATGATATTCAAAGTAAGCAGCTGTCAATTATGAGGATAGATGGGGAAGTATAGTGTGTGTTTGCGTAGTTGTGTTAATGCATGTATGTCCACACGTGTACTGTATGTGCATTTGTGTGTGTGTGTATGAAAGAGAGAGAGATCGAAAGAGTGCGTGCATTTGTGTGTCTGTGAGTGTATAATTAAAACAAGTGATTTTTTTTACACACAGATTATCCCTCTATCCCAGCTGGTCAGAGTTGGATTTGACCACCCCGACAACCAGAGAGAGGAAATCTCTTTGGAGCTAAATCCAAATTGGCATCCTTGGTGATTTTTTCCAAACTGAAAATGTGGGAGTGCTCAACGATTAACTATTAAGTGAAATCTATGAACACGACAAACCATATAATATTACAAGTCACTGATGTCTTGAAGAGGACATTTTAAGAGAAGGGAAATACACACACATTCCTTAAATATTCCAAATATTGTTATGTTTTTATTCTCTTTTTTACGACTGGGCACTATTTATTATAATTTTCCAGGACTATGTTGGTAGCTTATCATGCAGCAGCATTACTGCGTGGTATTTATTTGTGTGCCTCTTCTAGCTTACATATCAATCATCACAGCACTAAGCTATGTTGTTGTACTGTATTCAAATATGCATTATAGACAAATTCATGCTTTAAAGAGTGATGCATTCAAAGAGACAGACAGCCATGGAGATACAGAGGTTTTTGCACATCTGTTCTGTTTTTTTATACAAATGGGCTCAGAGAGCGAGATTTAACAGCGCCTGCCTTGTAATGAGGTCAAATCAGCTAACTGTTTCCTCATATGAAAATGGAGGGACACTGCGCACTTGCAGTTTTGAATGTTGGATTCTGGTACACCAATGTTAATACGCTTATGGCAGTGTAAGTGTTAACACGTAATAAACCTTGCAAACATTTTCTCAATAATCCAAAACACGTCTTCCAACAATGTGGACTGTAATGAGAGTTGGAAAAACCAAAAATATGGAAAAGAGTTTTATTAACATTTCATAAAACAATCCATGAAACGAACAACCGAAATGCAATACAGACAATCAGGTTCTCAGGGAAAGTATTTTATGTAAAAATGAATACAGTTTAACTATATAATTTGATCATATCTTGTTATGGCTGTCATGAGAGTCACTGAAATGGTCTTTGAATATAAATACGTTACAAAAAATAGGTAAAAATCAGCTTTGCATACATTACACAGCCTCAAAGTATTCTATAGTTAATTACAAAATTAGCTTTCAGTCCATTCATGCTCTTCCAATCCACATCCATTAGATCAAATTAGATGGCCTAAAGAGAGTCAGTGAAGTGTGCGAACAACATCAAAATCAGGCACATAATTCAGGGATTATTCGTACACACAGTTCTTCTTTGTAAGTGATACAAGTTCATCTTGTAATGCGTTATACTTGAGAAATTAATAAATATTTAGTTTTTCACACAAAAAACTTTTGTACAAGTTTAAAAGTTTAATACAATTTTCTGAAGTTCTGCTTTTTGTAATTTGAAGTTTAATTGAATACACTTGATGCTATTTTAACCATACAGTACCAAGCATCTTAATTCAAAGTGATTTCTTAAATAAATTAAGAAATCCCAAACACTAGCATTTAAATCTGAATCATAAATGTGGCTTACAAATAGTTGTTTTGTGAATGTAATATGTTTTACCTTGAATTTTTTATTATTGAAATGTTAATTGAAACATGTTATGAGTAAATGTTAGCTTTGGTTCAAATCATATTGCTGCTGAATAAGAGCTCAATAACGGCTACAATCCTAATGGAAATCCACTTATGTCAATGTGTTTAGGAGGAATTGTGTTCTAAATTCTGAATCTACTGTTGGTTTATGAGTTGCATGGATACAGTTTGTGTTCAAATCTGGTTCAAATATATATTTTTCCTACAAAATTGTTTGTTTTTATAAGAACTGTTTGCTATTGTTTAGCTGAAATTGTTTTGTGTTAGCTATTTTAATTGGTTAGCTACTTTAGTTATGTAGCTCTTGCGGTTTCTCAGCTACTTTAATTTGTTAGCTACTTTATTTGGTAAGCTATTTTAGTTTGGTAGTTCTTGTACTAGACTGTGAGCCACCTAAGTTTATTAGGTACTTCAGTCTGTTAGATAGTTTAATTCTTTAGCTACTTCAGTTTCTCAGCTACTTCAGTTTTTTAGCTACTTCAGTTTTTTAGCTACTTCAGTTTGTTAGCTACTTCAGTTTGTTAGCTACTTCAGTTTTGTAGCTACTTTAGTTTCTTGGCTACTTTAATTTGTTAGCTACTTTAGTTTGTTAGCTCTTTTAGTTTGTTAGCTCTTTTAGTTTGGTAGCTCTTGAAGTAGATTGTGAGCTACTTTAGTTTGTTAGATAGTTTAATTTGTTAGCTACTTTAGTTCCTTAGCTACTTTGGTTCGTTAGCTCCATTTTGTTGGCTAGTTTTGTTTGATTGGTACTTTAGTTCTTCAGACTATAAAAATAATTTATTTAGAGGACTTTTTCACAACTCTGATTCTCTTTGTTTTTTTCTATTGTTTTGCAGGCTTGGGTATGTCCGTGTCCATTTCTGTTGTCTTGGTCATCTCGGTGTTTTTAGTGTTTCTCCTGGAATGAGGTACAGTGTTTACTGATATGTTAAAACTGCAGACGTGGTGTTGAGAGTGAATGTATGCTATGTTATAAATGATCTGCCAAATGTGAAATTTAAGATGGCTTGAGGAAAAGTTCAACTCTGTTGAGAAGTTTTTTACTGTGTTACAAAATGTACTTCTGCATTGTTCAATTTCAACAGAGACTGAGTTACTTAAAAATATTGCATATATAAATATATTATATAAAAAAGTTTCTTCTCCTTGACCATGAATTATCTGAGCTATATTCTCTGCTGTAAACAAAACAGACAAAACCACACAAACACTCTCCACACAATCGATTCTCAAAGGAAAGTTTCCTCGTAGTTTTCACCAGGCTCCCCAAGTTCAGAGTCTCTGGATATTGATCTGACGACCTCAGAGAGGTCACTGGCTGCCAGGGTCACGCTGTCATAAGATGGTGGTGAGGACAGTAGAGTGTCCTCTGTTGTCTGTACAATGTCAATGATTCCATAGTGCTGCATCATGGAGGCTATCAGCCCCACTGTTGCTGGTGCATTCTCCACATCCACTTCAGTCTCATAGTTCATTTGTCTGTAGAGGTAGGATGCCTGCTTCATCTGCCGGCGCACCAGATGCCTCCTGTAACACCTTTGGATGATGATCGCAGACACATCTTCCAGTTTGCGACGCAGTGTGGAAGTGATGGGCTCGTGGGAAATCTTAGATGGGTTGGTGACCATGAACTTCTCTTCCATTTGCTGCTTGAGGGCATCCATCTCACCCGACTCTCCCAGGACACGCTTTGTGAAGGCAAACAGGATGTCCAGGCAGTGGATCCGATCCCCGCTGACCATGGGAAGGTCCATGGAGATCAGCTTGATTCTGTTGGGCTTGGCTATGCGCAGTGGCTCTGACAAATTGTCAGCGAAGATTGACAGCATGGAGAACTCAATGAACTGCGTGGCCTCAGAATCAAACTTCTCCCAAACCTCATAAAACATTTCAAAATCATCCTCGCTCAGTGGCTCCGTACTCTCCTCTGTGGCAACACTGAAGTTCTCCAGAATGATAGCTATGTACATATTTACCACAATGAGAAAAGAAATGATTATGTAACTGACAAAGAAAGCGATGCCCATTGAGGGGCTGCCACAGTTTCCCCGGGTGTTAGTGCCAGTATTGACAAAGTGAAGGTCGCACTCCTCTGAATAGCTGGCCATTATAGGACTCAATAGGTTATCCCAGCCTGCCGAGGTACTGATCTGAAAAAGGCAGATCATACTATTCCCAAAGGTCTCAAAGTTAAACATGTCATCAATCCCATCTTGTTTTTTCACATAGGCAAAGTTCGCCATACCGAAGATAGCATAGATGAACATTACGAGGAAGAGCAGGAGGCCAATGTTGAACAGTGCTGGCATGGACATCATTAAGGCAAACAGTAGAGTCCTTATTCCTTTGGCTGCACGTATAAGTCGAAGTACACGTCCTATCCTTGCCAGTCTGATGACCCGAAACAGGGTTGGAGATACAAAGTACTTCTCAATGATGTCTGCGAGAACAATCCCTAAAGCAAGAGAGAAAGACAAGAAAAATGTAGTTTGACCTCATTACACAATGATGAACTTATACTTTAAGCTGCACTTATCAATATTTTCATGTACAGTGATCGTTTAGGAATGAGTTGTGTCAAGGGGTCACTGGTAATGACAAACTTCACTGTTTTGGTTCACTTAACACTCTTACAAACCTTGGTTCCAGCCATAGGAGGAGGCACATTTAAAATAAACCTGTCTAGCACCAAATGGCAGACAAAGTATGTTTCTAGTTAATAAACATAGTGGAACATTAAGTAGACATATATCTTCCTTGAGAGTCGTAGAGGCCAAAACAGAGCTAAAAGTAGAGTAAATTCAGAAATTATATTCTTCAGGTGGTCATAAAAATAACAGTAAGTAAATGCCAATGCCTAGTGGGTGCACACATTTCCAACTGTTTGCTAAAATCTTAGCAATACCAACTTTATAATGGGATACTATGAAAGTATTTATATTTGCAGATTATTCCACTGCTTGCAATGGTAAAAAAAAGAAGAAAAAAAGTTAGTCGAGCTTTAAGACTTCCTCACAGCCAGAAGTGTATATTGTATGCCACAGTTAAAGCTGAGAAAACAGCAATTATTATAAATAGAACGAAAATAAATTAACAGAGAATTAACTACAAAGCCTTTGTCCAGAATGCATTTGAATTATATAAATGATTAGAGATTTTTATTCTGCACCTTGACGTGGATACATCTGCCAGAAATCTGTCATTGAAGCATGTACAGTAGTCCAAGAGAAAATAGCAAAAAATGCAAATGTCACAATGTTAAAAGATATGGTGCTTAGAAACAGCAGATAAACCAATGGTACTGAAAAATCTAACACCCTTGTCGGAGGCTAACAGTAAATGGCATTTGTTTTTTTTGCGTCTCAACTTACCCACAATGGAGAGAATTATCACCACAAAGTCAAAGATGTTCCATGCAACTGTGAAGAAATAACAGCGGAGAGCAAAGATCTTGATCAGGCATTCAGTGGTGAAGATCACGATGAAGGCCAGGTTGATCTTGTTGAGAATGGACTCCATGCGCTCTGACTGCTCGTCGGTTTCCACCATCATGGTCACCATGTTGATGATGATGAGCATCATGATCATGATGTCGAAGGCTTGCTTTGACACAAGATCGAAGAAGAAGGCTTGGAGAATGTTCTAGGATTGGGAAATATAAATGGCAATTATTAGTATCAAGAATGTGTGAAAAAAAGGTATGAATGTATTTGATGTGGATGAATTGTTATGCTATAATATAAATAATATATATAATAAAATAGATAGATGCGATTGCTAACAGACATCAGGTAGGATTTTCTGTGAAATGGCAAGATGGGTGGGAAGGGGGAGGGACTGGGTGGCATGGGAAAGGGATTCCCTATATTTTTTCTTTGTCTTTTCTTTTTGTATTATTATCTATATAATTTGTATCTGTGTATATAAGTCCCTCTGTGACGGCAAAAAAAAAACAAGACAATAAAAAGTTGATCACAAAAAAAAAGAATGTGTGAAAAATGTGTTAAATTTGAGACTATTATTTTACCGTAGGCCTTGGTATTGGCTTTTGGGGTTTTTTAGATCCTAATTTCTTCATAGCATTGTAGTACTTCTTCTGTTCTTCAGTCATGAAGATATCCTGTCCACCTAAGTATAAGCAACAAAAAACACCAAACATTATTTTTACAAACAAATGGGACAAGAACAGTTTAGCTACAGTATCAACAGAAGACACTATTTCCCTCTAAACCAGGTCAGTTAAAATTTGCCTGTGGCAGAAAAAAGTTCTGTGGTTTTGCCCGGTAAGAAACATATGTAAGGAATACGTAAAATATCTAAATCTGTGCAATTTTTGGCGAGTAAAATTGCATCTAGTACATCAAAAGAATTACTTGCAAATATCAAAGTGATGGAGGCCAGTATTGCCAATACTCATCTTTCTTTTCTGCTGATTGAAGTTGTCAATAATGACACCGATGAAGAGATTGAGGGTGAAGAAGGAGCCGAATATGATGAAGATGACAAAGTAAAGGTACATGTAGAGGTTGATTTCTCTGATGGGTTGTTCCTCCACCTAAAACCAAACATTTTTATAAGTCAGCTGGTCACTTCGACATGTTCATGATGAAGGCTCTGTATGTATGCAGATAGAAATACTTACTCCTCTTGAATCAACAGCTGCGTGCATTATTTCCATCCATCCTTTGAATGTAGCCTTTAAAACAATACAAAATGTCACATTGCTGTATGGGTACTGCATTGCAAACAGAAGAAAGGCATGATTCTAGGGCTGCTCTCGGAAAGTCGATTGAGGCGCAACATCTGTTGGTAACCCGTGACTTGACCCCTATACAAATATTATGTAATTCACACAAAGAACTAAAACAAAAAGTAATGGCGTGACTTGAAGAAAAGTCGAGCAGGTCGAATAAGTCAAGCTGTTGTCTTTTTGTTTAGGTTGTTTAGATTGATATATATTTGAACGGAAAGTCATATTTTCGTATTGAGCAGCTAAATCCGATTAATACAATTGTGATTTGGGTTCAGCCCTGCACAATACCTTAAATCCAAGCGTGCTTGGCATATTTGCCAAAATCCCACACAGTGCAGCAGATAAAAACTCACCACTTGCAGAAGGGAAAGGTAGCCAAGTCCCACGTTGTCGAAGTTGACCTTCACTTTTGTCCAGTAGAACTGGGTGTCGTTCATAGAGAGGCACTCTGACTTGTTGTTGACCAAAGAGACATTGTGAATGAAACCAGTTCTGTTCACGCACTTCCCGAACTTGCCAGCGAACAGGTTGACCCCCATGATGCTGAAGATGAGCCAGAAGATGAGACACACGAGCAGCACGTTCATAATGGAAGGGATGGCTCCTATTAGAGCATTCACGACAACCTGATGAGCAACAGGTAAATACAGGTTAGTTTCACAGCACTGAGGTTCTCGATGAACGAAATGAAAGGTACATCTAATGAAGACATGCCTGTATGATTTGCAACTGAGCCATAATCGTATTTTCATATTTATGACAGGACACGACAAAATGTCTACAGTGTCTCTGGGCTGATGAAGCTAGCCATGCTTTGAGCTAGATGCTAACGACAGCATGGTCAGAATTACAACAATGCTAACAGGCAGATGTAATGTTAACCGGTCTCACTATCTTAGTTAAACCTGTTAACATTTGGTAATTGGTTGTAAACACCCTGTGAATATCCATTGAAAGGTTGAAATCAGGGTGCAAAAAACGTTTTTGTCCACTGGACTAACTGGACTCCTCATTAGATTACCTTTTTTTTGGCTGCTGAGTAATTTGAATCTACTAGCATATTTTACCAACATTTGGCTAGTAAAAGGTACACATGTTGCACCCAGGTTTAAATATTTCACTCTGAGCAAAAGTGGTGGATGACCAACTGACCGATTTACTGACTAACTTCGCCATCACTACAGTAGGGTGACCAGACGTACCCGTTTTCCGGGGACAGTCCCCGTTTTTATTGGCCTGTCCCCGGTTGAAACTGTCCCCGGAAATGTCCCCGTTTTTTAATATACGTTAAATTCACATAACAAGGTGAAATAAAACGTTTCATACCATGAAACACTGGGTAAACAGAGTATACTGCTCATTCTTCTTCTTCTTCTTCTTTTGTCTTCCTGTTTCTCTTTATCTGCTCCGTAAACTCTCTCATTCTTAACTGCGCCGCTCGCTCTCTTTTCTTGATCGCCCTAACACACCCTTCACTGTCCCGCTTAATTGTAGGAATTCTGCATTGTGCTACTTCACTGGGTTTTGGAAACATGTACCCTACTTTGGAGCATCTTTGATCAAATTGATCTGTGCCTGTCCATTTCGTGCAGTAGGCTTGATAGTACTGTATCCAATATTTAAAATGTGTTTTATATATGAATCACTTCCATATAAAATGCCAGTATTCAGGCCTTGGTTTGATCATTTCATAAAATAAATAGAATTCAGTCAGAAGATTTAGTTTTTCTTATCCTTACAGGTAGCGTGGAGAGTAAGAAGAGAAGAAACACTTTAGGAAGATATGTGAAAGGATAGAAGTGTAATGGTAATTATATAATTACAGCAGTGGCGAACCGTGGCCATCACAACTGGACCTTCTGTAGACACACCCACCCCCTGCCGCCGCCCCTCCCCCCCCTCCCCGGCGTTATAATGTCCGTCTTTTCACTGAATTGTCGTCTTGGAAAGGGTACTGCCAACAATTCCGCAACAACTTCATCTTCACCTGTTGCACTTGTCATTTCAACGTTAAAAACAATAAAACGGCATGAATTGCTTCGTCGCATTCATCTAGATCAGGGGTGCCCACACTTTTTTGGCTGGTGAGCTACTTTTGAAATGACCAGCTCACCGAGGTCTACCAACCAAAAATAAAATCCCAAATTGCAAGGGTTGCTGAATAACACGTTTTATTTATACATGAGATAATAGGGCTGCAACAAACGACTAATTTGATAATCGATTAATCTATCGATTAATGAAACGATTAATCGACTATTCGGACTATTACTGTATGCCTTGCACAATTTCTCAAACGCTCTTATTCAGCCATCAACTTTTAGATTTAGCTTGAGGTTGTTTTAGGCATGTGGAAACTAACAATGAAGACAATAAAGATGAATACTTGATTCAAAAATACATATATTATTAAATTAACTTAACAAATTGTTTACAAAACTAACATTGCTTTTTATTTAAATTAAATAAATAATATTTCACATCAAAAGAAACAACAGTGTTTAAAAAGATCGTATTAAATAATCTGATGACAGAACTGTAAACAGAACAGCTGAAACTTTAACAAAATAAATAACTCGGTTACCTCTAATCATTAACCCATGTTTGTATAATTGAGTTAACTCGGTGTGTTGCTGCTAGCATACATAACACCTGACGTGGAAACGTTACTCGTGGATGGGGCTACAGAGCTACTAGAAAGACAGTCGAACCCGGTGCATTCCTCCGTCTGGATGTGGAGCACTTTTGCTCAATGTTTAGACAAATTGCTCGTGTTACCGCACATGCTAAACACTCTTGGCAAGGAGCATTGTCCACCTCAAGACGGGTAACATTTAACCACACCTTGGAGCGCTTCTCTCTGCCATCTCCTCCGTGTATTGCTGCATGTAGCAGCCGCGTGTGTGTAAACTGTCCCGCCCCCCTCGCACACAGACGGGGGAGAGAGACATCTCGTCTCGATTGGAAAGATCAAAAATACACCATAGACGCATTTGTTTGTCTTTTTGCTAGGGCTGTCAAACGATTACAATTTTTAATCAGATTAATCACAGCTTAAAAATTAATTAATCATGATTAATCACCATTCGAACTATGTCCAAAATATGCCATTTATTTATGTATATTGTTGTGGGAATGGAAAGATAAATGAAAGAAGGCGGATATATCCATTTAACATACAGTATCTATGTTTATTATAACATTTTTCTGCGTGTCAAAATGAAAGACAACCCACACACCTATCAATCATCAAACCGTGGGGTCTTAATTCATTACGTGTTGATTTCTATCAACGGGGGAGTACTTCAGGAAAGTCGACAGAGGGGGGGGGGGGGGGGGGGGGGGCGCGCTAGTGGAGTACTTCGTGACCACAGAGTGTGAAGTTGTGATCAGCTGTTTTAGCGCAGTTCTCCAGTGAAGGTGGGGGGAGTCTCCCTCCGCAGCCGGTTGGCGTAGTTTTGGCACAATGCCGTTGTACAGACCGACGTTAACAGCAGCCCTGTCTGTGCACACGGAGACCGAGTCGGTCTGACCGACTCTGTCGTCCGGTGATCTAACCGCCTTCTGGAAAAGCTTCACAAGTACGTCGGTACGCAAATGCGCTTTGTGACACAAGTGACGGTACGCATTTCAGATTACGTACATAACCTGCGTACCAGTTATGTGCACCCCTGTACTACAGCAAAAGTATTCTCCGTCGGGACTTCCTGCAACAACACCACACCGTTATCTTGATTCTGATTGGCCAGAAGACATTATCAAAGATGTTCTATTGAGAAGACGATCACTACGTGACAAAAGTTTTCAAAACCGTGGCTACTGAAATCAATCTTACTAACTGCTGTCTGTGCATCAATTTACTCCGCGCGAGTTGGCAGACTTTATTTTGCTTACTTTAACATCATTTTTCATGGTGGGGCTAAGCCATTTCTTGGTTTGGGTGTAGCCTACCCCATACATGCCACTGGTGGCACGTATGGGGCGGGCCATGCTGCACATGCGTTAAATGCGTTAAATATTTTAACGCAATTAATTCAAAAAATGAATTACCGCCGTTAACGCGATAATTTTGACAGCACTACTTTTTGCATATTAGAAACGAGTTGGCGACACTAAGACTGCGAGATAATGTTTGTGTAGCAATAATACATGACCTTTCTCTTTCTCAACTCGCTACTCGGAGGGAAGTCGCTGTCATATGCCTTGTGAACACTCGGATAATGCCTCTCCACGTTACCTTTCTTTGGCAGAGCGACGCTTGCTTTACAAATAAGGCAAATAACCTTTGAATGTGACATCACAAACAAATATTCTTCCTCCCATTCTGGGTGGAAGTGATATGTTTTTAGCTTTTTGCTCGGTCCCGCACTCATTTTGTTGTTTGTCTCTTGTTTGTCTCTTTAACTTAATTTGAGTTTTCCCGGCACTTGACTGATTTTGTATCGCTTTGCATTCTGGGTTAACAGACTGGAAAGCGATAGGTCGCTTTTT
Organism: Pogonophryne albipinna; assembly: GCA_028583405.1. Classification (NCBI taxonomy): domain Eukaryota; kingdom Metazoa; phylum Chordata; class Actinopteri; order Perciformes; family Artedidraconidae; genus Pogonophryne; species Pogonophryne albipinna. Next base: position 142,843 of record JAPTMU010000306.1, read on the forward strand.
CTGTCAATCAAGTAAACTCCTGAATTAAGTGGCAGGGAGGCCAACGGAGGAGGGATCAAAACCTGTTTTGTCTATTTTAACGGAGCTAAATATTTTTTTTTATGAATGATTCGCGATCTACCAGCATTGCCCCCGCGGTCGGTCGACGTACTGGGCACCTCTGATCTAGATCCTCTGCCTCGAGCCAGTTAACTAGCGGGCCTTAGAGTACCCTGGAACCGAGAGGAACTCTGAAAGAATACGCCCATTGGCTACAAATAAATATATGATTGGTTGATCAAACTGTCAGTCCAAACGTACGCTCTCATTAGGCGCATTCACACCGCAGTACTTTTCCCACAAAGGTTCATGAGAACTAAAGAGTTCTCATGAACTAAGTTCTCATGAACCTTTGTGGGAAAAGTACTGCGGTGTGAATGCGCCTCTTAGTTCATAGCCGCTTTCACACCGCAGGACTTGCCGTACTTTAGTGCCGGCACTAAAGTACCACGGCACTGAATCCGCCAGGGGGCTAGTGCCATTCGCATTCACACCGCAGTACTTTCCCTGAGGCAAGATTACGCTGACGTCACTTCGTCTTCTTCTTTTCTGGGTTTACTGGCAGGCCGCAAAACCACTTCACGGCGAGTACAAAAAAAAACGAGAGAAGAAGAACTACACGGGGGAGGGGGTATAAAGCCCACCCGCTGTATGAGGCGTTTGTTTACTGGTCTTTCGATCGTTACCACTCTTATTATTGTGCTCTTTAATTTTTTTATAGTCCTGCCTGAGTTTCTTTATTTTTACCCGGCATCCGTGTGCACTGTGCACGATTCTCAGCTCAAGTAGCTTTTGTGAACATCGCTCAAAACATTTGGAGTTGGGAACTGTTTTCTGTAGAAGCTGCTGCATCCCGTCCTCAGAGTAAATTGCCAGAAGCGCCGACACTTCCTCATCATTCCACCGCTCCGGTGTTGTAGTACGTGTGGTCATAACTGCTTTAAAGTACAAAAAAACTACTCGCTCATGTGTGGATGTGGTTTTGTAGCGAGGAAAAAAATGGCTGCCTAACAAAAAAATTCAGAGTCTAACGGGGCGTGGTTTGCAATTCGCCCAGCCAATAAAAATAGAATAGAAATTGGCACTCTTTTATCACCAGGTTCGTACCACCTCTCTAGCAGGGACTGAAAATGGCCAAAAGAGTTCCCGGCACAGAGTAGTCCCAGCGGTGTGAACGCGACATTATTGGTACTAACGGAACTAAAGAACCAAAGTACCAGGGAAAGTCCTGCGGTGTGAATGCGGCTCATGAGAACTCTTTAGTTCTCATGAACTAAGTACAGATCGCGTTCACACCGGAATAAGTTCCTGGGGGAGGATTAGGCAAATGAAGTCGCTGACGTCACTTCTTCTTCTTCTGGTTTGGGTTTACTGGCAGGCCGCAAACCACTTCACGGCGTATACTGCCGCCCAAAGTCCCCGGCCGGAAGTCCCCGGAGTTGGGGACTGGGTTCAGTAGAAGCTGCTGGGACTCCCAGCAGCAGACGGAAAAGGGGGTGAAAAGGTTCTCATGAACTAATTTTAGTACCGGTTCTTTTTGGTGTGAACGCGACAAAAGAGTTCTCATGAACCTTTGTAAGAAAAGTACTGCGGTGTAATGCGCCTATTCAGTGCAACGGCCAGGGCATTCTATCAAGGATGTAGAATACCTTGGTTGAAGGATATTCTACCCAGGGACCCAGAACAAGATCTGATTGGTTGCTTTCTTTTCTACTGAAATGCGTAGTGCATGGTCCGAGAAGGACAAACAAATCAACGTAACACTGTAATATTACAGATCATCAACAACACGGATACGATTCTCATTTATTCATTTTATATACATTTTATTTATATAATTAAATCGATTTTTTGTTTGTTTTATCTGAGTGTTCCAGGGTATTCTCTGAATACCTTGAAGGCCCTGACGGTTCGCCACTGAATTACAGAGCCTGTCAATTTATACATTGACGAAAACAATGTGACTGTTAACCCAAGTGTATCTAATAATGTACTATCTATTTTTAAATATCAGAAAGGAAGAACAGAATGAGAAGGGAAAAACCGGAATAGAGATAAAGAAGCAAAGAGATTGTACAATAGTGAGAAAGAGAAGGAAAGGAAGAAAGAGAAGACAAGTTAAGAAAAGGGAGAAAGTTTGGAGGGGAAGAAAAAGTTAACAGAGTATGAAGAGTATACAAGGATAGTGACAAAGAGCAGAAGAAAATGTGCAATGGATCTTTCCAAGAAATGAAAATGTCACTTAAATGACAATATGACGAAAGAATTTTCCTTCATACGCCCAGGTGGTCAAGATGATACAATGGTTACTTTACCATTTGTAATTCAACATTTTCAGTTGCCAGTGGATGAAGAACAGCAGTAACAGAACATCAACAAACAAAAAAGCATAACGCCTCTCTCATTGACCGTGCTGGTGTGCCCTCTGTCACCACATTCTTCAAGAAGGTAGACCCTTCCCAGGAAGAATACGATCTAGCTGTGCAGGAAGGTGTCTTTGCATACCACACTTTGCGACACAATCATAGTTTCAGATCTATGGATTGCACAGCACAACTGACAAGGAAGCTTTATGAATCTAAATGTACATGTGCTAGGACTAAATGTGATGCCATAGTGAGCAACGTGTTAGCACCATGGGCAACTACCTTGGTAACACAGGACCGACCAGGTGGAATTTGTGTCTCTGTCCATTTATGCATCCAATCATGGACATGTAAAGCTGCTGCCAATATTAGTAAGATATTGTAAGATAAATGATTGCACATCAGTGGAAACAAAACTACTCGATTTTGTTGAACTCAAAGGAGAAACAGCAGAGGAAATTGGAGCTGAGATCCTGGTGGTTATCCAAAAATTCAAAAAACTGTTTGATCTCTTTGTCCCAGTGTGTCTGACAGTTGTGTCTCTCTGTTGAAGTGTCTTTGATAGTATGTAATTCTGCTAGTGTTACTTGTCTGTTGTCTCTATATCTTGTACATATGTTAATTATCAAATAAACTTGAGGCTATAACCTATGTAGTTTGAAAATGTTTTGTTATTAACTCAATAAGTGAGTTACACATTCTTTACTCTAACTTCACTTACCATGGTTTTGAAATCAGATTTTCTGAAAGGTTTCATTAATTAGTTAGTTACCATTTATAGTAATTAGTTAGTACACATCAGTTTATTACAGCAGTTAAAATGTTCGAATTACATTGAACCAGAATTGTCCCCCCTTTTTCTTTAGCAGTAAAGAAAATTGGATATGTTAATGATATATTGACCGCAAAACTCAAAATGTCCCTGTTTTTTTTTAAAAATCTGGTCACCTTACACTACAGTGCAACAATATCTTAGACTTGTTGTCATTGGAAGGTTCATCTTTCTATAACCTGGAGATTATCCCGTTGTCGGACAGAACAATGAACTACATTGAAAATATAAACTACATGATAGACGTAATGATCCTGGAATTTATAAGAAAGGTACTTGTCAACAGAAACACTGCTGTTAAAGTGATTTGTGAAATCATTGGTGTTCAGAAAAAATATTTCTCACCCTCATTCCCTCGAATCTGGAAAGAGCTCTGAGAGGTCTCAAAGCGCGTAGAGTCCTCAGGGACTTGATCGCAGTAAAGTCGGAATATCCCAATGAATTTGCTACCAGGCTTATCAAGGACACCTAAATGGAGCACAAAAAGAAGTGTTAACAGTGAGAATCAATACAGTATTAAATACGTGTGACAGGTTTTACACCTTTAAACCTGGGGTAAAGTAGTAATATGTCTTTCTATAGTGCAAGAAGAAGAACAGAAAAAAACAAACAGAAAAATAAAGCAATATCACACAAAGTTTTAGCAACACATTGTTTGATAACTGTATATCATTTTTTAAACAATTCTATATCATTTTGAAGAAAATATATAAAACAAAAGTCCATAAAAGACAAGTAGAAAACATTTAAAGAGCCGTTTTGCCCCTACTTTTTTAGAGTTGTTGTGTATTTTGGGACATTCCACAGTTAGGAACACAACAAATTGAATTTTCAGGTTTAGATTTTTTTGTTTTTGCTGTGTAATCTTTTAGCAAATTTAGACTTCCACTCTATTCTACATCCAAAACGGACAAAACTAAATGGTATTCCGCTGTCGAATGACCCTTGGATGAAAGCTATGAATGAAAATGGCATGAAATAAATGAAACAAATCTAATGTCATGACTGTTGATGACAAAACACAGACAAGTATGCATATATAGACGAATAGTGTCCATGAATGCATACTCCACTATATATACATATTTAAATATGAATATATATCAAATAGAGTGAGTTTTATAAAGAATTTATATCTATCTTCGCCAAATTTCCTTACCCAATTTGCATCCAATTCATCCAATAAGTTAATTAAAAATAGTTTAGGACTAATAAGGTCCCAATGTTCTGAATTTCTTTATAAAAGTCTATTTACACATGTGTTTGTCCAATATATCTAAAGAAGATACTCAAAATGTTTTCTCAGGACAAGAGAAGGCTTTGGCTCCAGAAAAAATGGAAAAACATTAAATACAGAAAATAAGTAAGGTGGTCGTTTTAGAGAAACAAAAGGTAGGTAGTTGCAATGATCAACAATATTTTCTTCTAAACAGGCAAAACCACATAGTTTTGGTCCAAAAAAAAAGTTTAGACATAAGCTCAACCGCTGCATTTCTAAATGAACTGAAAATGTTTAAGATACGTTTTATAGGTTTATTTTCTCTTCAAGTACATCTTCTGTAGATAAACCTTAAGAATAAATGGCGCTACATTTGTTTTTGATATTAAAGCCAAGGTCGTGAAGTAACCGATTTGAAGAACTGTTTTTTTTGGAAGTTTTGTAAACTCGACGATGGCTTTTGATATCAAAACAGAAAGCACTTACGAGTGAAGAAACACAGAAGCATTTGTGAGGCAGATGCAAGTCTCCAATCCGGAGCTCATACTCACCTGGGACCTGCTAACTACAACTTACCCTAACAATAGAGCGGTCTGTGGCAATCTGTATAACAGCAGGTGAAATCAGAGGAAGTCAAGGGGCTGCAAGCCTTGGGCACTACACGCCACCTCCATTTTACCCAACAGCACTTTTAAATCTTTCTTTTTTTCCAAAATTGTACAATGTAACTACTAAGTGTGTGATTCATCTATATGTTTTCTGAGTTTGACCAAGGTCGTAAGACAGTTGTTGGGGGAAGCACAATTTCAAATGATGCAATCTGTATGTATGGATTGTCAAGTGCTTTCCCGTAAATAATGTGACACTCACCACATTGTAAATCCCACAAAATAGAAGAAGCAACATTCATTGGAGACACTTCAACCTCAATTCTCAAAATGTTTACCTTTCTTTCATGTAGTGTAACGAAAACAAGTAGAAAATGTTCCTTACATCCACGATGAGAAAGTCGAGCCAGCACCAGTAGTTGGTGAAATACTTCTTGAAGCCGTATGCGATCCATTTGAGGAACATCTCCAGCACAAAGATGTAGGAGAAGACCTTGTCGGCGTACTCCAGCACCACCTTCACGACTTTTCTCTTCTCAATGTAAATGTCTTCAAATGCCTGTGAGAGAAAGTAATTTAGTTTCATCCATTATTAGAGTGAAATCAGTTTTTAGATGCCATTATTTTACACTACGGTTTTTAAACCACTGAGAGAAAACATGCTGCTGGCAGTCACTGTGGGAAGGTTTATATTAAACTGCAGCCATTAAGCTTTAATGCTATGGGGGCAATCTTCGGCCACCAGCTATCGGTCTGACAAAGATTAAGCCTCTGGGAACATCGGTCACACAGTAACAAGGTCTAACATGTGGCCAGTGCATATACGGCTGTGACCTCCTCTTCTCTTCCCAGGACATGGTTTACAGTCCCATTGGCAAGCTGGGAAAGGTGTACTGTTTCCGGGATTACATAATCAGAATATAAAAACAAGTTAACTTTATTCTCTTACAGTTACATAAAATAAATAAAGATGTAATAAGATTACTGTTACATTTATAAAAAACAGGGATTACTAGCAGGATTACAATGTTACCAAAAACCAAAAAAACTAGTATTTATTAGCATTGCATTTGATATTGGGGCAATCTAAAAGTAAGGGAAAGTAATCAGATTGCATTACTTTTATGTTTTGACCCAGATTAGGTTACTGATAATATTTCAGGTATCTAGTAATTGTAGTGGAATACAATTCTGAAGTCACCCTTCTAACCTTGAAGACATAAATATATCAATGAACAAACGATAACAAAGATCAACCAGGAGTCTTTTAATTTGACGCCATTAAAAAAATGCTTTAAATGTATTTCAAAGTGTTGTAATGATTGAGGAATAAATGGACTATGACGTACAAGAGCCCCACTGCTGAGCAGGATCATGAAGATGATGAAGGTCTCAAACCAGCTGTGTTCCACAATCTGGTAGCAGGTCTTCCTCAGCCTCCACCAGGCCTGACCCAGCCCGCGGCTCGTATCCACCTCACAGCAGTGACAGTGCCTGATGCAGACTGAGCAGGAGGAAAAACAAATCAGTACAGGTGAAACCACATGAAGAAATAACGCTATTCAAATAACTTGCAAAAGCTTAAGTATTTCGATCTCTCTGTCTGTACACACAAACTGAAAGTTTGACAAAAAGTTGACTTTGACTTGACTTTGACTGTACTTTAAGCGCATCGTTTTACACTATAAATTCTCACATTGTGGGAAGCACTCCTCCGGCTCCATGTTCTCCTCAGCCAGCTCTGATATGTTGTCCATCTCTTCTTCAGGCTTCCTCAGATCCACTGTACTACCCTCCGATAGGCTGACCAGCTCCTGAGAAGAGAACAGTCTTATTATTACCAATATCTCACTTTTATTCTTATTAAACAGTGTATAAAACAGTGCTGAGTTGTAATACAAATGTATACAGGCTTGGGGTAAACAGATTAACAGGTTGACGTAATCAGGATACTAATTAAAAGGTAACTCCATTCCCTTGCAGTAACATAAAAAATACACTACTTTTACATTTAAAAAAATTGGGGATTATTTAGGGATTATTATTCACATTCAAGGTGTTGGAATGCAAGCCAATAGAAGTGTTACATAGTGATGTCATTATGTTAGGGATTTAAACAAAGGAGTCCAATAGAGGTATTTCAGGCCAGGAGGGGAGCGTGTGGGAGAGAAACTCCCTACGAGCAGAACTCTGGGATTTTAGCCTCTGCAGACCATTTACAGTACATGCACAAACAAAAATAACACACTACAGGAAAGGAAAAACCCCAAAGCATAAAAGGGTCCCTTTCAACCCTGCTGTGACATAATTGGTTGGGATTTGGCCACATGCTTATACATTTCAAACCGAACAGAGCAGCGTAGCAGCTTTATCCTGCTCTGTATTCAGTGTGGCTTCATCCCATCAAAGTTCACTTAGATGTACTGCCTTGCCTTTCAATCTCTCCCGAGCCATTTTGATGAGATTTCCGTGCGCAACATATTTAACGTGATTTATAGGATAGAGGTGCAGCTTCAATCCTATAAACATGGTACGAAGTCTAATCCAGCATTAAAGAGCGTCCGCAGGACCTGGAGACCAGATTACCAGCATTACCAATGTTCTCCAAAACAGAGCCGTGAGAATAGGGATTTTAGGTCAAATGCTGCCACATGTAAGCAGCTGTGATACATTCAAACACAACGTGCTTGCTTATTGTTCTTCAAAGGGATCTACTTTTTGATATGTCATTATTCATAACTAACTTCTCAATAGCCACAATCTTGCAATTTTTCAGTGCGTATTCAAAGCCCTACACATGTAGGCTGAGCAGCTGCTGATGCCCAGTTAAGCTGATGGAGGCCTGATTTTTTTTTTTCATTTCCATTTTCTCTGATGCCTAATTCTAGTGTGATGTGGAGCAGAGCATGGCAGGGAAATAGGAAGAGAGGGCGCCAGACTGCAGCCCTGGCTCTGCTCAGTTGTGTCACTTTAATCTGCGGGGTCTGGCTCCACATCTGGCCTGCTGCTGTGTGCCTGCCAGAAAGGACAGGAACGACAAACCCTCCACCTCAACAAACTCCCGGACACTCACAGATAGAAGAATCCAGAAGAAAACAGGACGGGTGGATAATTCAAGATTCAAGGCTTTTATTGTCATTCGTACATAGCTACAGTGTAGTTATGTCAATGAAAAGCTTAGGTCCAAGGCTCTTCCAACAGTGCAACACAATAAAACAGATACAATATTGCAAGTAATACAATAAAATAGCACTATTTTATCTGTTTTATTGTGTTGCACTGTTGGAGGAGCCTGGGTGAATGATGAGTGTAAGCTAAAAGGAAGAAAAGGGGAGGAAGAGAGACCATGAAAGAGGTTTCCTCGATGTCTACACATGAAAGAAGGAGGGGAAAGGGGGTCAGACTCAACAAATTGATCTACAGGACCAGTGATGTTTGAGAGGGGGTGGACTCTCCGATGGTTGTATCATTGAGGAGGATGCTGTTGAAAGGTATGGATCAATCGCCCAATCCCGGAGACGTTGCACTACAGAGCACCACATATTTAATTCTAAATTGGAACAACTGTCACAGAACTCAATTTCACCCGGGATAATTAAAGTACTTCTGATTCCTGCCTTAATTGGTTAATGGACTTTATTTACATAGTGCATAGCGAGTCTTTGATACCACTCAAAGCGCTTTACAATACAAGGTAGACCATTCACACACATTCATACACATTCATACAGAGGCTGCTATACAAGGAAACACCTACACAGGGGAGACTTCAATTGTGACTGTTGGTCATCGGAAGCAATTTGGGGTTTATTATCTAACCCAAGCACAATGCAACTTGTTGGCTGCATTTCCATCAACCATCAACCTTCCAATCGGTGAATGACTGCTCTATACTGAGCCTGAAGTGTGATCAATCTACAACTCAGCTTTCTGAGGAGACTTCTGATTTCACCTTGTTTGGTTGCAGATTAACATGTTATGTGTCAAGAAAGCCTACACATCACAGCCTCTTTTGCAGAAAACCCCCACCTCTCCCTCCCCCTTACCCTAGCAGCAATAAGTCCGAATTGGTGGGTGTTGTTTCACCAAAACGTATAATCAAAGCAAGCAATGAGCTGAATTAATGAATCCGCCGGACATAAAGGGAATATGCAACACAGAGGTTAAATTCACTTGGATTCTTCTTGCTTAAACATACAGTACTTCTTGATATTTATGTGAAATGTTTTACATTTTCATCAGGCTTTACCCATAGCAGTGATGTAACACCATTAGCACCATTGGTTTCTTACTAGCTGATCAGTATTTGATCCTTTCTCTTACAAGAACTATTTTGCTTGAAAATACCATCCGAAGAACACTACAACAGTAAATATGGAGAGTTTCTGTCCGTTGCAAAGAAATATGTGGATGTGAAAAACTCACTGGTTTGCTGTTTTCATCCTCTGAAGACTCCGAAATCTCCTCCTCCTCAAGAAACTCCACGTCGGACTCTCCGGGTGCGATGGGAACGATGACAGTCAAGTTGGGGTTTGTCATGTAGCTGTCCTCCCCCGGCGCGATGTACTTCTCTCCATAGCGTCCAAAAATTCCACCATTGCTCTCCACGTGATTCCCGACCAGCTTGGAGATTTTGTTGGCCTTCTGCTCTCTCCGCTTCGAGCTGCGTCTGCAGAGGTCGAAGATGCACGATGTGAGCCAGGAGAAACCGGATTCGATGCGGGCGATGGCGATCTGGATGTTGTTCAAATCACCGTCTTCGTCTGGAGCAGAGAGGTTGTCTGAGCTGAAGGAGCTGAGCAACAGGGCCAGGAAAAGGTTCAACACCTGTTGATGGACAAATGTAGCGTTACATTATATTGGATGAAGAGAAATATCAGAATATTATCACAATTGTATAACCATTTTGCCTGATAATGCTGTATTTACATTAGGATTATCTTTGGGCCTAGAATCAGTCACTGCTGGTTTTGTTGCTAGAGGCTTGTTGTCGGGGTACACCTTACTTTCTTCTTATCTCTCTCTGTACCCCTGTACTCTCGTGTTCCAAATAACCAACTTCCCCCGAAATGTTTTGTGTCTTTATACCCCTGGATCTAAGGACAGATGGTGTCGTATTCTTATTCTGTACAAACTGTACAGTCCCCTGAGACAAATATGAAATGTGTGATATTGGGCTATATAAATTAACTTTGATTGATTTACATTTATCTTTTCTTTAGATAGATAGATATACTTTATTGATACTAGTTTAGCCTATAAGCTTAAGAATATGATGCCTGACATGGCCTCCTATATGATATGTCACCAATGGCAAATCCTTTTCATTGTGAATTCAGTAGGATATTCTATCTTGATATGCTAAGGCACACATGGCTCGGGCTGACACTGAACTCTCAGAGTCTTCAAGCATCCAACTCCCAAGTAATCTTTCAACTAGCTTAGAGAGCAGTAGCATCAATCACATCTATGCAGCAGTGTGTGTGTGTGTGTGTGTGTGTGTGTGTGTGTGTGTGTGTGTGTGTGTGTGTGTGTGTGTGTGTATAGTTGCTAAGGATCATCTTTAGCCACTGAGCCAGTCAGAGATGGGGAGCCTTCTCTCCCCTAAGCATCCTGGATAATCCCTTGGATAAACAGCTTTCCCACGATTCATGTGTCGTGGAGGTTCCTGTCCATTAAACTCGATAAGACCTGTACTGTTGTGATCTGTGCTTTGCACCAGTAAGATATCCGGTTCACTAAAGGTCCCTGTATCATGACAACAAAAGCTGCTCTTTAAGTCTCCATTTTCTGTCAGTGCCGCTGAAAGGAAAAGCCCAGTCTGCTCTGATTGGCTTGTGAAAAATAGCATGTTACAAGGTTGCCAATGTTGTTATAGTCCTAGGTGGATTTTTGTTGTTTTGGGGGGGAATCTGACTAAAAGTGTTTAATTATCTGGCCCCTTTAAGGAGTCAGAAGTTGTAAGCTGTTTTAAAGATGATGTTGTAGAGCTGGAGGTAGAGAAGACAGGAGATTTTGCAATTGTCCATTTGCTAAACCCCACACGCCTTAGTTACTGTTGCCACTTCCAAGTCATTGCATTCTGGCACATATTGATAGGTAGATTTAACACCTGGCATTCTTAGTAATTTCCAAAACCACAAGTGAATTAAAACAGACTCTTCACTTCTAGCCTATGACCATGGAAAAGCCACTAGCTGATTTATCAGCTGTAACTTGTCAGTGTAAGCTCATGCTCATGGTTTAAATCCAACTGTGAGTGGTTTTAAAACTACATTTTGAATGTTTTTTTTAATGAAGACATTCTTGTTAAATGGTCTTAAAAATAAAAATAGATAGATAAAATGTCAGGAACTGATGATCCACGCAGAAGACATGAAAATGAAGCAGTTAGTCATAGAAATATACTTTTGAATAATTGTTTAGATTGTCCATATACATATATATATACCTCCTTTTTTTTAAATAGCATTATCTATACATCTGCATTTAAAATAGTGACAGTCATTATCGAGGCAGAGTCAAAAATATTTTAGAATCAACCAAAAAGGTTTTAAAACATTTCCAAGAGGCAGATACATTTCAGAGCAGAGGATTAAATGCGAACAAACTAGCATTTAATGGCAGAGGGAACAGAGGGCGTGCTGGGAACAGGTGTTTGAACCATATATCCAGGCCTGGCTGGGTTTTTGTGCTTAGCATTGGATAGAAAATCCATTACATACGGTATATGTTTTGCTAATTTGTTTTGGCGAAAAAAATGGAAGGATAAGGAAATCCTAAAAATCAAAAAGTAATGATGATAATAACAAAAATGGCCGAACTTAAATATTGGCTGATATATAGGCCCAATTCCAAACCACACCCTACCCAATGTCCCTCCGTGATGGAGTGAACTCCGTCTGTAGTCACACTCGCAGCTTAACGAGGCTCCCTTCTTTCAGGTGGAGGGTGTAAATACAGCGGCAAGCTTTGGGACGAACTCCCCTCTCTCCGGCAGAAACAGGAAATGCCATAATACGTAACAACAACGGTCTTAAATCAGCATCTCTTGGATTAAAAATAACAAAAATAAAACTCAAAAAATATTTTATGGCATATCTTTTTTGTAATGATATTTTTGTTTTAAAATTTGATGTTTATAAGCCGCTTAGTTTTAGCAAAAGTCTGTGTAAATATACACAACTTTAACCGTTTTCTAGACTAGACATGAGTAAATGATCCTAAGTTTAAACAAATACGAGGTAACCATGAAGTTGTTAACATCTGTGTTATGATCTGTTTATTGTTTTATTTTGGAATTATCAAGGACTGTCGGCTTCCTGTTTTTCATTGAAGGATGTTCACCCCCTGTCTGTCATGTCTGTATTTGTTTCCTGTCTGTGTTCTACTTCGCATAGGCTTCACCCTCTAAGGCTATCGCTATTGGATAATCCCCTGCACACTAGCGCAGCACTGAAAACATTTGTAGTCCACGCCCACCTGCGAGGTGGGCCCCACCTTCGGACTCACTTCCGGTATAAATAGGAAGGAGGCCCGACAATCTGCTCCCTCTTTTCCTCAGCACCCCGGTACTGAAGCACTGTAGAGACACTAAAGAGTAAAGGCTCTTTTAAGAGCCACCTCGAAAAAGATCCTTAAACATGAGTACACAGTGTTGTGTTAGAGTTTGCTCCTCATGCCAGACGGGCTTCATAATGAGTTATGACCGGCACTCTGTCTGGGCAGAAGTCGGACGACTCCGACGCCTCCATCCATGGATCACCGTATGGTTCCCCCATCCCGTTTCTCCCCCGGACGGAGGAGACAGAGATGGAGCCCGGTGCCGGCCTGGCCCGGCTGCGGGACCCGCGGTCCCTCTTTCCGCCATCTCGGCTCTGCCGTCGACAGGCGGGATCCTGCAGGAACTGCCGGAGATCATCGAAAAGGCAGCCGCCTGGAGAGGTCTCCTCGTCCCCCCAGCTCAGGAGAGCTCTCTTGCCGGTGGCAGGAGTGTTTCTCCCGGGTATAGACCGTCAGGAGTGACCCGGTCTGGCCGCGCTTCCCGGCCATCCGGAAGTACCAGGAGGGAGCGGCGGCCCCTAGGAGCCTGAAGGCTCCGGTGTCCTCATACGTCCCCCTCATTAAGGGGTTTGACGGATGTTGGTTTTCCGACCGCGCCTCCCCTGAAGCCTCCCCTGAAGCCTCCCCTGACGGCATTGTTCGGGGTGAAGCAGGCCGGCACGGTCGCCACACAGCGTCCCTTACGTTCCTCCCCCGGGGACCAGGTTGTTGTCCGCCAGACTGACCGGATGCACCAGTGTGCCTTCCAGGCATCTGCAGCGGCGAACAACATCGCTCTGCTGTCTCACTCCATAGTGAGACTATCAGAGCAGCCCTCCATGCCCTCCGCAGCACCCGCAGCCACGGCGTCAGGGTCGCCCTTCGGCGGCCGCGGGGGCTCCGTCCCACGCCTCCGCCACCCGAGAGACAGGGTCTCCCGGCGGCAAGTCGGAGGGGATCGAGGCACCCCCGCTCCTGGTCTGCTCCACGAGAGCCTCCGAAGAAGAAGAAGAAGAAGAAGCAGGGCCGATACTGGCGGTTTGGGGGGGGATTTTTGTGAAGAAAATAAAAACGTTTCATTTTCCAACAGTTTGTCTGTGTCATCAGTAACAACTAGGGATGTAACGATATACCGAATATCGCGGTATCGCGGTAAATAAACGTCCCGATACCGTCGTGAGACTGACAAAATCTACCGCGATAAAAAAAAAAAAAAATTTAAAACACTTTTTTTTTTTTTAAACCTTTATTTAACCAGATGGTCCCATTGAGATCATCGATCTCTTTTTCAAGAGAGACCTGTCCAACATGGCAGCAAGTAGGTTACAACATGAACATAAAACAACAGAACACAAAAGGACATCGTATTTATATGGGGGTTATTCCCTATCTTTATTCAAGAGCGTGGTATTTAAATTTGAGAGCATACTTTATGTATTTATTTCCCTCAAACCCTTTCGTCGCACTCGCAAAGTGCCTGCTTGCACTTTGCTCTGCTTCTGCTCAAACTGTACGATTTTTCCGTCATTGTTAAAAAAAAATATTCGGTTAACGGGACCACTGCTGTCCCAGCAACATCAGTACCAAGCGAGAGAGTTTTTTCCAGAGCAGGGGATATTGTAAATGCCCAAACTTCCCAGCTTATAAATACCTGGAAATGTGGACATGCTCATATTCCTAAAAACCTGTCTGATGATGCTGAGTGAGTGACTAGTGAGTTTGAGTTGAGTTACTTGAAAAACTAAAGTGAAACTTGATTTATTTTATTGCAGGGTCTCATTATTAAATGTCCTTGTTTATTTGTGAGATGCAGTGGCACAAAGAAAATGCCTACTTTGTTTGGTAGTACTATAGGTACAAAAACACTGGTTTTCTTGTTCCAGTCTGTTACTGTCACTTTGTTTTTGACAATACTGCTATCCTACTAAAATGCTGTACAAATCAGATTTATTATTTAATAAAGAAACATTTTCCGAGTAAAAAAAAATTGTATTGAAAAAAATTGTTTAATTTTTTTTTTCTTTATTATTCAATATCGCGATAAATACCGTACCGTGGACTTGTTATCGCGATATTATCGTACCGTGAGTTTTTGGTATCGTTACATCCCTAGTAACAACTGTTTCTCACATATCCCCCACCCTGTGTAAGCCAGCTGCCTCTGACCTGTCGGTTAGTAGCCAGCATCGGTTAATAAACTGTTCCAGATATACCTCCTACACACGGTCATAATAAGCCCACGAGCGCCATTATAACGCCTCGTGTGGACAGCACTGCCCACACCTCCACTCATCCCGAGCGTGTACGCACCTCATGATGAGAGCCGGAATGAAACGCAGAGTGTGGAGGCTCCCTCGCAGCCCTTTCAGTCCAGGCCCACCTTGGGTTGCCTCACGGGCAGCGGTGGGGAGGGCTCTGGTGTGGCTCGTCACCATGACGACCACAGCACATCACGAGTATGTATGCCCGCTCTCAAAGTATTTCTCAGAGTGGCAGCGCATGAGTCTGATGGACAGATGGACGAGCAGGCTGATCAGCAGAGGGTATACTCGCTCCTCAAACTTTTTCAAAGTGTGGAGAGAAGGCTGGAGCCACTACACAGAGGAGTGATGAGAGTGTGGTTTTATCTGGACGACCTGCTATTGCTGGCTCGCTCCAGGGAGGAAGTCGCTTTACAGACGGTACATCTCGTATCGCATCTGGGTTTAATAATAAATTGGAAGAAGAGCTGTCCTCTTCCCTCTCAGACAATCATTTATCTGGGAGTGGAATTAAACTCAGCCAGCATGAGACCACTTCTCCCGCACTCGGTCCGGGAACCGAGGGGTCAGCGGAACTGGTGGGAAAAAGTGTGACCTTCGTCTCTACTTTTTCACAGCGGCAGGGTTGTAATGTTCCCAGCCTTCGTCCCCTCATGGAGAATATTCATGTTATGCTATATTCCAGGGACTGTGATGCGCCACTCGCATGGCGCAATAGGCATGTGTTATTATTTGAGTAGGTGTGTCTGTGCTTCTGGTACGGGGCGGACCCAGTGGGGCGCAGACTACATCTTGCTTCGCCCTTAACCCAATAGCGATAGCCTTAGAGGGCGAAGCCTATACGAAATATAACTGAAGTTACCTACTGTAACTCCAGCTTCTATGAGTATAGGCGTAGCCCTCTAAGTTCTGGGCCCCACTGGCTCCACGAATAGCTGAAGAAAAGTTGTTTGTGTGGGAGCAGATTGTCGGGCCTCCTTCCTATTTATACCGGAAGTGAGTCCGAAGGTGGGGCCCATCTCGCAGGTGGGCATGGACTACAAGTGTTTTCAGTGCTGCGCGGGTGCTCAGCGGATTACCCAATAGCGTTAGCCTTAGAGGGCTACGCCTATACCAAGCGGCAAACTCTGGGGAACAGCCGGGACGCCAATGCGGAAGTGCCACACACTGCAGTTCATACATGGGCCGCTAGGGACTGGCTGCAGAAAGGAGCAATTTCCATAGACCCCCATGTTAAAATGCCCAACTTTACAGCAGAAAAAAACATGTTTCTACCCATGGATGCAATAAATATTATTATCGATATAGTTAGATTCCACCTTCATGATTATGAATCTGTCAGTGAATTGTTTTCTAACACGACCCTTTTATTTATATTAGGTCTTAAAGTTTTTGCATAAAGTAGGGCGTGGTCACTTTGATGGACATGTACATGCCTCACTGTCAGCTAACAGCAACTTGTCCACTCTGCTAGGCTACAACCATAGAGGCTACAACGTTAGTTAGTCGTAGTTACTGTACTTGACCCTTTAGCTTTAGCCGTGTTCGTGGTGATTGTGGGAATATTGTTACAAATACCAGACAATTAAAATGTCGTGCTGTGCGCTTGAATGTACTAACAGAACTTCCAAGAAGTCTACTCTCAGCTTTTTTCGGTGAGTAAAATGATAATATTATACATGTTAATAACCCCGTTAGCAGGTGTTTGTGTGCTTGGTAGCTTAGCTTGTTACTTATTAGCCAGCTAAGGACGTAACCCTTTATGCATACATATACATTTTAGTTTATGATTCAGCCTTGGGTAAGACTTTTATAGTCTATGGCTATGACGCCCATAATGCTAAACGGGAGCAAATGTTAATAGGGGACCCAATTATCCCAGTGGTGGCCGCCGGAGCTAACGGAGCCGCAGGGGGCTAGCTCCAGCCGGCGTCCCGGAGCTAGCCCACTGCGGCTCCGTTAGGTCCGGGCGGTGGAGTCAGTCTTCTTTTCTCAACGTGTGAATGACAAGCATTAAGAATAACAAAATATAGCTAATTCTCTTGCAGATTGTCTCATTTGATTATGAATGTAACGTTTATATAGGGGAACTACACTGTTAGCAGTAACTTGGTATGCATGTATTTCATGTTAGCTTAGCTTCTTAGCCTGAGCTAGCTCTGTTTACTTCCAGTTCGGAGGCAGCAGGTCCCGCCTCGGCTCCGCCTCTTTGCCCTTATTTGGAGCAGGCGGGATTAGACTCTGACGTCACAGTCGAGCCGTTAGTGGCCGACTCCGCCTACTAAGGGCTTCACGGCAACTCTGCAGAATCCTATGGGTGACGTCACGGACACTACGTCCATTTATATATACAGTCTATGGCAGTGACCACCAACTGGCGGCCCGCGGGCCACATCCGGCCCGCCAGACATTCTCATCCGGCCCGCACGACGGGGGTGACTGTGGCGTTGGCGGAGTGGTTACTGCGTTCGCCCCCCACCCATTTTTTTTTTACAACGTCTCGTGAGTAAGGTGCAGTACCGGAGTCCAACAGAGAGGCAGCAGCTGCGGGACAGTAGACTGCGTACTGCGAAACCTTCCCTTCCTTGAAGATGAAGAAGAAGTGATCCTTCGTTGTGAAGAGTCTGCTTTGTGCGCTCCGCACCACAGCAGCAGCCCCGCTGCGACAGAGTCCAACAGAGAGGCAGGAGCTGCGGGACAGTAGCCTAGAAGCAGGGTTGGGTTGTAACGGAATATATGTAACGGCGTTACGTAATCAGAATACAAAAATCAAGTAGGCTAACTGTATTCAGCTGGCGTTACATTTGAAAAACGAGTAATCTGATTACAGTTACTTTCGTAAACCTGAAGTGAATACATTTTGGAATACTTATTGGTATTATTGGTGGAAAAGTTTCCTCACAAAATGTAATATTCATTACCGGCAGAACTGTGTGCGCACTGCACGACGCTGCAGCATGTCTGTGAGCGAGAGAGAGATGCAGCGTGTCTGTGAGGCCCCGCCCCCGCACGCAGATGAGAGAGAGAGATCTCTTTACAAATATATTGAAAGTTAGAAACGGAGATGGTTAGATAAAATGTGCAAGATAACGTTGATGTAGCATTTCTTTATTGTCGAAATGATGACATTTATAACGGGATCAAATCAAAGTGAATGGCCTGCTGCTGCTGAATGCATGGGGCAAGTGACTGGAACAAGTTTTAAAAGTTATTACATCGTTTCAGATAATAATAATAATGATAATTCATTCTATTTAGGGGCGCCTTTCAAAGCACCCAAGGACACCTTACAATTCATAACATATTCTAAGGAAAGGTTTACAGTAGGAGAATGCAGGGTGATGTTTTTGATGTGGGGTGCAGATGAGAGGGAGCTGTCCAGAATGACACCAAGATGTTGTGTTTGAGTTCTTGATACGCCATTAAAACAGTAAAACAAGTGTCTCCTGCTCACCAAAACATACCCATCTGTTATGGAAAAGGGAAGTATTCTAAAAGTAACCTGAACACGTTACTTTTATAAGACACATAACTGTAACTGTATTCTGATTACTTTCAGAGCATGTATTCAGTAATCAGTAACTGATTACATTTACAAAGTAACCCTCCCAACCCTGCCTAGAAGTGATCCTTCGTTAGCGTGAAGAGTCTGCTAAGCTTTATGCAGTACCTGTACCCCCCCGGCCCGCGATAGTGTCTATTGGATACATTTTGGCCCTTGGACAAATGTTGTTGGTGATCCCTGGTCTATGGCCTATACTCATAGAAGCTGGAGTTACAGTAGGTAACTCCAGTTTTCCCTCCTGTGTGATTACCTGATTATGTTCACCTGGTGTCTTTGTGTTTTCCCTCCCCTCCCCAGCTGTGTCTCGTCATCTTGATTGGCCATGTGTGTATTTTAGTGGGAATGCTGATACAGCATTCCAACTATCTGTTATGCTACGCACGAAATTCTTTATTATTCCGCTGGGTTATTTCGTGCCACTTCTCCTCCCACATTGAACATCGCAGAAACTCCATTCAAACATCAAAATGTTCAGCTCGGTCGGGAATCAATGGCTATTACTTTTATCATTCATAACTTTCATAATTCCAGAGATACATCCCATAATACACCCCATTTTTAACATGGAAGTCAAAGGAGAACTCTTCAGACTTCAACAATCTTCATGCAACTTCAACTGCTAACTGCTCCTTCATACTTTCACTCAGAAACCTCATTCCAACTTTAAAATGTCACACATCTTTCTGACATTATTCATGTAACACAACTGAGGCCTTCTTCAGATTTTAGAGTGCGTGATGTCACAGCTAGAGTGGAGGACAGATTTAATTTTGCCTTCATATTTTCTTTTAAACCTGCCATAATTCCCAAACCCTACATTCCTGAGACATAATTTTTCATGACAAACGTAGGAAAACATCTCGTAGCTTGAAAGATAAAAAAAAATTAAGCAAAATAATTAAACAAAATGCCTCTTGAGTGCATGAAGTGACAAAAACTTTCAACATGTCTCCATTAAACTCCATTGTAAGTTGAGCCTCACCTTTCCCCACCACAGCAGCCGCACACCTTTAGTTAATCTGCCAAAAAGGCCACATTATTAACCCGAAAGTACACAAAAAGTACACTTCAGATGCTCAAGTTCCTTGACATGCTTCACGCTTTGAAATTTCACCGATATCTCTTACGGTTCTTCAACAAAACGTTCACATGTAACAGGTTTATCTCTCATTCAGAACAATGAAAATGCTTTCCTCTCACTAATCACCATGGAAACCTTTGATCTCTGGACACGTCATTAGCTCAAATATAAACACCTGTGTCATGGAACACGATGATGTCATAACTCCAATTGACATAATTAGAGTAGCAGACTAATGACGTGGTCACTGGAGTTTAACAGACTGTCTCAGCCTATTATTTTCCGTCTGATGGAGACTTCATACTGACTTCAACATGTTCCACATATTTTAGACATTATTGGTGACCTATGCTCTTAGTTCTAAAGTTTTCAGTTAAAATATTCTGCTGCTTTTTCATGCATTTAGACTTTTATTTTCTTGTTCTTATTTAGTGGGAATGCTGATACAGTTTTGAGATTTCTTCATTTCTTCATGCTCGCCATGAAAAACGGTTCAGTGAAAATGCTCCAAACAGCCCAAAACTTCACAGGTTTGGTAACGATGCAGCCATCAACATATCTAAGCGTATTACGGGTTGTCATCAAATACCGTTGCCATGGCGACAGATCATTCGCCATCAAGTTAGTTCAAAAGTTTGCAGTTCAAATATATTCTATTTACTTTCCTTTCTTCTCTTATCACACATTCAAGCCCCCAGTGTTCATGTATCATTTCAATCTAAATTCTTCACTTTCTTCTTACACATTACATTTCAGCATAGCAGTTCAGCGTCAGCTTTTCAGCATAAAGCATTCCCACTAGCAATTTCTTCAGGAATTGCATTCTCTAGTTAAGTTCTGTTTTTCTGTTGGGGTTTTGCGGGTTCTTTTTGTGATCAGAGGGAGATCGAGTTCTGTCTGTTTTTGCATTGATCCGGTTGCCTAAAATAAATTTATTTTCAGTTTTACATTTGTCTGTCTGCACTTGGGTCCACCCTGCACTGCTCAACCCTAACATTCTGTATGAAGATATTAAATAGCTCTTGTTGTGCAGTTTATCAGTGAATGTTTCCACGGAACTGTTTGTAAACAGCGTGTTTCATGACGGACAGACCCAGCGTTGAGTCCAGTGAGGTAGTGAAGCAGGTGAAGTCAGGTGCGATGCAGACTCGCTGTTGGAGGGCTTGATAACCCACTCCCCCTCCACACTCGTTGGTTTGGAACAGCACTTAATGTGGCGGTCGGACCCTCTGCGCGAACGCGTAAGGTGTAGGGGGCGGTTCGGAATTGGGCCGAAGTGTTGGCTGTTTGTAGTTGGATTTAGACAACAGTAGCTAGCATATCATGCTAATGCAGATGCTAGTTCTGCAAGGAGCTACATGTGTGGTTTCTTTATACAATCATAGTTGAAGCAAATGTTGGCTCTATGGGAGTATAACATTGGCTCAGAGATAGGTTAGCATTAGCAACAAGAATTAGTGCTTGAATTACAGTGCATTTCCAAAAAAAAGCTGCAGTTGCTGGTGTGGCATGTGCCCAACTCTAAACATATCCTTGCTATGGCACAGGATGAAAGCAGCTGTGTTCAAGCAGAGCTGTTAGATTAACTGCTTTTTACAGGAACAGCTGCATGAATGATATAAACATTGCGTTTCATCCTATGTGAATCTCAATACCTGCTGCAAAAGGCTTGAAACCAAAACACTCTGTGGAATTGGCTGATCCTTTGTACAGTACTTAGGTCACAATTTCTGCCATTCGGCTTAGTTCATTAGCAGTGGATAAAACATACAGCCCTGTTGGACATGAGGCAGCAATAAATCCGCAGAGAATGCATCTGTTGGGGCTACGGTTTGCACGACAACATGTGCAGAGAAAACATATCTTACTCAGGAGGGAAAACAGATGGATTAAATGTCGTCCAGACATGATCTGTTTTGCGGCCCGCTAATGCTAATCTGCAAGAAGGTTGATAATGTGACACAACCACTCTCTCAGAGCACATGGTCAAGAGCACTGAAGAAAAAAGTGCACAAACCATTGTGTCTGAACCCCTATGGTCTGAACACATTTCTGAGTTTGCAAAAATATATCATGATGTGGCAGCACCAATAACGGTATACTGGATGTTCCATTCACATAATAAGGAACCACCCACCCTCATCAGTGCAACATAAGTAATCCCTGATTACGATCATGACATCATCATTTGGATTACAGTTGGTTGTATAAACATTCAATTGAATTTGTCTCCAAGCAGATTCCCTGTTATCATATACCGTTAACGGATGGATATATATTGTGGTTTTTCGATTATTGTCAACATTTCAAATAAAAACCCAAACCTGTCTGTCGATCTATACTTTCTGAAACCCCCAGCCTGTTTTAGGCTCTTATCCCCAATGTGAAATGTGAAACCAAATGTGTGTGGGAGAGAAACTCCCTTTGGAGGGAACTTTAGGATTGTATCCTTTGCAGACCATTTACATGCACTAAAACCTATATAACACACTAAAGGAAAGGGGAAACCCCAAAAAGCAGGGCCTCTTTAATACTCACCACAAGGTTGCCTATGACCATGACCAACATGAACACCAGGAGACAGAGGGGCTGCCCGGCCACTTCCATACAATCCCACATGGTCTCGATCCATTCGCCGCACAGCACCCGGAACACGATCAGGAAGGAGTGGAAGAAGTCTTTCATGTGCCAGCGAGGTAGCTGACAGTCGATGGAGATCTTACACACACAGTCCTGGTAGTTCTTGCCAAACAGTTGCATGCCCACCACGGCGAATATGAAGACGATAATGGCCAACACCAGCGTCAGGTTTCCCAGGGCGCCCACTGAGTTGCCGATGATCTTGATGAGAGTGTTGAGAGTGGGCCAGGATTTCGCCAGCTTGAAGACTCGTAACTGAGGTAGAGAACAAAAAGAAGACAACCAATTTGATGTTTTTTGAAGTGTGTTAAAGTTCTATTAAATGTACAAGGGTGAGAATACAAGACTTCTGTTACCAGTCTGAAAGATCGCAGGACAGACAGCCCCTCTACATTGGAAAGACCCAACTCCATCAGACTGAGGCAAACAATGACGCCGTCAAAAATATTCCAGCCTTGTTGGAAGTAGTAGTAGGGGTCCATGGCAATCAGCTTCAGCACCATCTCAGCTGTAAAGATCCCTGTGAAAACCTGTAACAGATACAGGGGGACAAAAAAGTGGAATGATACATAATCCATTTGAATGATCAAATGGATTATGTTAAATGGGAAAGATACTTTTAATTTATATTGGGAATTTTATGCAACTAAATCAAAAATATTACATTTCATTCAAGTCTTTAATTTTGAAATATTGACAAAACGGCACATTTACAGTTACAGTGTAGACTACCTTTTTACATTAATTATTCTGTAATATTATCTTTAAATACACTGAAAATTAAAGAAAGACAACTATTTAAATAATTATACTTATACAATTATTATTATAACAAATCTATTTTGTACAGCACGGTTTTGTTGACTCTTGATCAACCGTGTTTCCAGCATCAGGCAGTCGTTTTCAGTGAAAAAGCTCTGACAAAACCACTGTATCCTACTTGAGTAGCAGCCAACATGATCAAATAAGCAGCTTTAAGTTTATTTGAGTTGAGGTTTAAATATCTGAGGCTTAGAGGTTTAAGTTAAAGTGTACCAGCTGTAGAAACAAATATAAGTAAAGTTGAAGAGAAGAATATTTTTCATATTCCTTCAGTTTTTGTTTTATTTTGATACATCCTGCTAAATAATGGTCAAAAGACAAAGAAAACATGGGCAAAAACTTGGTTAATGTAATTAATATTAATTAATACTATTTATTTAGTTTTAAGAAGATTTTCAAACTTGACGACACTAGCAGAGTCTTTAATGTACCAGTAGGATGATATGGCAAAAATACACACCATGGAATCAGTCCCACCTCCAGCTAAAAATACTTCGTCTTACCGGCGATTATCACAAATAGTCTAAAGCAGAACCTTTGATAAAGGATCAACACGGCCCTACTGACCTTAAGTGCAGCAACACTGGCTATTAAAAACAACAGAGTATGATATATGAACATTATCTTAACGAAGAATTTGCTCTTCACTTTCTTTCTAGTGAAGCTTTCTGTTCACTCAACTGTTGACCCAACAGCACTTAGGATAAAGTGTGTCAAATTCTGGAAACCTGCCCACCCCTATCATTAAAAGCCCCTTACCAGATTGCCAATGGAAAGCATGGTGTTGAACTCATCAGTCATCGGGTAGTGCTCCAGAGCCATGAAGAGGGTGTTCAGCACAATGCAAATGGTGATACCCAGATCCAGGAAAGGGTCCATCACCATGTACTTCACCCACTCCTTCAGCGTCAGCCACCAGGGGCAGCAGTCCCATATCAGGTACTTCTTGGCGAACGTGTACCAGCAGGGATGGCACTTTTGCCTCGACACCTCCAGCTCTGCAAAGAGGTCAACTATTTATATGCTGGCTCTTCTTTTCTGTTCAAACACTAGTGGACAAAACCTGAAACCCTATCATGTGTGACAAAACGTTTTACGATCTACAATCTGCAATAGGTCTCTAGGCTTTAACAATGTGAGAGGTACAAGATCATTATTTAAAGGAATATTTTTGATATTTCAGTTTAGCTGAGGGCTAAAGGAGAAGCTTGATACCAATCTTGTGTTGTAGTGTAAATATGATGCTGCAGCCGATTAGATTAGCTTAGCATAAAGACTTAAAACCGAGGCTAGTGTGGCTTTGTCTAAAATTAATTAAGTCCACCTGCAACCTGAAGTTGACTAATTAAAACAGTAAATCTTGTTTGTTAATCTGTGCAAAAAAAGCACTATGATACATGTATACATTTATGATGGGTAATGGTGCAACAAAACTTCAGGAAGTTAAGGCACGCAGCGAAGATGGTACGGTACACGCTACGGGATGGTTTAAGTACAACGTTTTTGGCATGGATAAAACCACCTGATTTAAAATATTAATGATTTGGCTTTAGAAGTGCATTTTGTAGCCTTTAGATTGCGCCAGTTTTGCTGTTTCCCTCTGTTTTGATTCTTTGTGCTAAGCTAAGCTAATAAACGGCTGGTCAGAGCTTTAAATGAATCATATAGGCATAGGTATAAACCTTCTAATTTATTTCCTTTTTCTTGTTCTCAAGCAAAAAAAAGTTTTTCCGAAGTAGCTCAAACTACTACTAAAGCTAAATAACTTACCACCCATGGCATCGCTGAAGAAGCTAACAGAGCTCAAGACTCTTTTCCTCTGCGCTGGACGAGGCTCAGTGATCGTTGGGGAAGGCTGAAGGAGAAGGTTAGGAACTGTGTCTTCCATACTGCCAGGCTTCTGGTGGGCAGGAAAACACCAAAACATGAAATACAAATAATCTTCTTCCATCAGCTGTTAAAACATTTTCACTTTTGCAAGATTATCTATTCTAACCGGGCCTCTACCACTCACCAATTCCTCCCTGAACCTCTCCATGCTGTAAGAGGGCATGGACATGGGAGAATGTAGGCCCAGAGTGGTGACTCCGTTCTGATCTAAGGTGATATTGAGCCTGCCGTTGATGTTGTAGTTGGGGGTGAAGACTTGGGAGCTGTGGCTCCGCACACTGCCGGTCCTTCTTTTCCAGGGCGTTGCTATTGAATTTGCTCGACTTCTGAAGGTGTCCCCGTGAGTGCTGAACTCGTCGTCCCCGAAGTCCGCCTCCGAGTTGTTGCGCGGCCGGAACGCGCTGAAGACGCTGGCTTGGCTTCCTCTTCTGGTGCTGAGGGGGTGAGAAGAGAGTGTGGCCAGTAGCGGGTGGACTGGAAGAGGAGACAGAGAAGGCTGCAGAAACACAGAGGACACATTAGCTCTATTACTTTCCGTAAGAACACCAAAGAGTGGAAGACAGGTTTAGATTATGATTGTTGGTGATGTACCATTGGCTCATCAGGAGGGTCAAACTTTTCTTCAGCAGCTTCCTCCTCTGTTTCCTCCGACAATGCCCTGTGCGATCTTCTTCTTCTGCTGCTGTTTCGACGTATGCTGCCCATCATCAGACAGATTGGAGACAGCTCTGGGGACAACACTGAGTCTGTATCCTGTGCTTGTTGTTGTTTTCTTGCCAACTTCACACAGAAAGGAATTATGTTACAAAAGACACATTTCTGTTCGTCCTCAAATGAAAGAACACTTTTCAATATTGTTGCCGACTGTTGGCGTTGCACTTACTCTTTGCTCTTTGCGCAGATGCTCCATCGCCAGCTGAAACTCCCTCTCCTTCTGCCAGGCCTCAGCGATTGTTGCCTGATTCTGCTCCTCATAGGCCATGGCCACTACAGCCAGGATGAGGTTGACAAGGTAGAAAGAACCCAGGAAGATAACCAGCACGAAGAAAATCATGTAGGTCTTTCCTGCTGAACGCAGCGTCTGAGGGAGCAGCACATCAAAGTGAGTATGATCAAAGTATTTAAGGTTCAGTTGGTATCTTTTGTAAAAATAACTTTGTATGATATTTGCTGAAACTGTCACTATATCCTTACAGTCGTGCATGAGAAGACAGATACTATGTGAATACATTTGGTTCCTTTGCATCCCTACAGTGCTTCTAATGGAATTTACAAAATTCCACCAAGCCCAAAGGAAAATAACCAATCAGAGCAGAGGATTCTCTAATGCAGTGTCAATCACCGCTCCTGCACTCCGATAAAAATCTGAAACTATGCAGAGTTGATCAAATATAAACGTTGCCTATTTGTGGCCTCAAATGGTTTATTGTTTAGCTGTAAATAAGAAAGGTTGGTTTAGTGGAGTGCTTGGTTTTTCTATTAACTGATTTCAAAATGGCAGCCGGGTCACAAACGTTCTAATTTTACATCTAAACTGTACTCTTAAATATGGTTCTGAAAACATTAAGGCAATACATTGGCAACAACACTGTTTTGATTCATATATGATCAATGCTGCTGAGTGGGATTGGAGTGATGACACTGTCTTGGCTCTGATTGGTTGTTTTCATCAGGCGCTGTGAAATCTTGCTATTGCCATTATGAGCCAATTTTCACAGAGGTTCTGTCTGATTCACTACTGTGAGGATAAAGTAACAGTTAAACAATATATGATAAAAACATTTAGAAAAATAAATCTGATATTTTTAAGACCTGAGTCATGTTTCGTAGTTTTAACATAACATCTTCACCAACTCCGAAGGAAGGCAATATTACACTGTGTTCATGGTGGATCCTTCGTCCCTACAAGCGAAGTATGTATAGTTTTCTTTGGCTAAGATAAGTCTAAAATGCAAATGCAATTGAGTCAAATAAAAAAAAGAATACTAAATATGATAAAGACTAAAATAAATGCTGACAAAATTAACACTCATTTTCAAAGATGGATAATAATAGGGCACAGCAAACTGTCACAGAGAATTGGTAGATTTATAATGAGATTTATAAAACGGCACCTGGTGAAACAGTTTTTCCCAGTAGTCTTGTGTCATGAGTCGGAAGAGGGCCAGGAAAGCCCAGCCGAAGGTATCAAAACTGGTGTAGCCATAGTTTGGATTCCTCCCTACTTTTAGGCAGTCAAATCCGTCTGGACACTTCCTGTAATGCACAAACAGTTAAAAAGCACAAGACAGACGATTAGGGGGCAGCACTGATAAACAAAGGCTGTGCACAATTAAATCGAAGGCAGCTGGAGTAAATATAGCTGTGGTAGCGTGCAGGCTGCTTTGCCGGAGTTAAAAACATCCCCCGTATCTACATGAAGCCCGGTGGCCTTTGACTCCACCGGGACAGAAGCGGATGAGCCTGTAAGTACGTCCACTGCTATCAACACATTATTTCAACCAGAGAGGGCACTTGAAATTCGTTCATAGCAGGATCACTAAAATGCACTGCAGCAAAAGGGATTATGTGAGCCAGATGGATATCAAATTGCAATTCAAAAAAATGCATTTCTGATCTTCATTGTCAGCATAGTGGCATTACAGCAAATATTTAAGTCTGGCAGCTGAGAACAAGCTGGACCACCATGTCAATCTGAGTGCTGAATAATTTCGTAATGGCCGGGAAACAGCTGGGCGGGCAAAGCGCTGCTGTGAGAACAGCTGTAGATGTCACCAACCAGCCATCTGAGCAGGGATGCTCGCTAATATTCAGCCGTGAGGACAGAGGAGGCTGCGTGAGGCCAGCGACATCTTCCTGTCGGGCTGCCACTTCACTCCTCACCTCTTTTACTTTCATATAAGCCCATAAAATGATTGTTTTGCCAACACATTAATGCTACTTTGGACATTTTTCAGAAGCAAACAATATGTTTTTCTAGATTGAGTGAGAGGCTTTTTTAAAACAAATTCCCAAATTAAAAAGGTATGGATAGTTAAAAATAAACAAAAACTCTATTCAAGGACACTGTCAATGTTTTTAATGTAAAAAGAATAACTACTGTATATTTACATTGTCTCTCAACATGGCTTGTGAATTTGACAATTTTTTCTTCCCTGATTTACTATATATTATTACCTACCTATATAAGCACAGTTTATATTTAGAGCTAAAATGATTCAGAAGTCGATTCACAAATGTGTAACTTTTAGTTATTTTTCAAGCAAATGGGAGAAACATTTAGCCACTTTCTTTTCTTAGCACTCGTGATCAGGCAACAATCTGCAGTGAGTTTTATTTTAGAATTTTCTGAAATAATATAAATACAGTTTTAACCTCTTATCTGGAAAATAACCTGCAGATTTAACAATAATGCAAATAACCACATCAATTATAATTCTTTACAAACATTTTGGTCAAAATAAAAGCCAAATCAATCAAAAACCCTATGTAGGCAACTTCAATAACTAGTCATGGGCTCATGTATGGCGGTCATTCCTATTATCCTTCTTACATTTAGAAATATTGTATAGAGTAGATTCCTAAAGTCAAAACATTTCTTATGGTTCCTTTGAGTGTTTACGATTGCCTGTGTAACATGCAATGCACTGAAACGTTCTGGTTTCTAATGCCACACTGCAAGCATGCTCACTTACCAACCATACTATTGTGACACTTCTCTTATCATAGCTGCTGCTGTCAGGCTAATGTCCCTGACATATCTATAGTTACTGCCCTGGAGACTGTTGCATGGGTTTATCCAGAGTCAGCACTCCTCAAGAAGAGCCGCTATGCTACGTGCACTGTGATATCTGATCAACCTCCACAGCCTATTTGGACATTTTAAGATTTGCAGATGTATTTTTCCTACTAAGGCAACTATTGCTTTATATTTATTTTTGTTTGGTCCTACAATCCCTCAAATATGGCATGGTCCTTTAAGCTTCCATAAGCAGGTCGTCCAATGTCACCAAAGCACAGGGGTTTATATGATCTATATAGAGTGGCTCAGTGATGACATGTTTTTGTAGGCTAATCCAGAAGTTAGCATCGTGACGGCTCCCCAAACAAAAGTAATGGGACTTTCCTTTGACTTTGGAGTATTGCAGAAAATTAAATCTGTGGCAAACACAACATTTATGATACAACAACATGCTGTTTACTATTATACTCTCACCATATTAACTCCACTTCTATGTTTTTTAAGTGTAAATACAATCGTCAGAAGTAAATAGCTAATGCTAATAGCTAATGCTACAGGACAGTCGCATCAACACCGTTAAGCTAAAGGTGGCTAAGGTTCAGCATGATGAAGTAGTGACATTTAGACACTTGTTAGACACATAGAAGCTCCAGAGTTTTACATGTAAGTCATTTTTCTGACATATTTTATGTTGAAGAATAAAAAGTGAAAGTGTTTTGAGCTGGTATTAACCACAGACCTCATTTCAGGAGTCTGAGACAGGAAAACCGGATGTGTTGCAATTAAGTATTATACTAATTTTCTTGCTTTTGTGTGACAGAGCAACAGAGGAGCATCTGTCCTTAGCAGCATACGTTCATGTGGTGGGCGGAGGGGTTCAATGCTCACATCCAGCCTGTCAAGGGCAGAAGTCGAAAGTCATAATCCTTGATGCACAGTGGCTTTAAGATGTGAGGGGATAAGCCTGAACTCTGCTGAAGGCACGATGAGAAGCAGCTTGAACCTTTGAGCAAATCATTTATCACAACTTGTTAACCATCCAGGCTGAAAATATCATTGGAATATGTGTTTGTGTGCATGCCTGAATGTGTGTATGTGTGTGTGCGAGCATGTGTGTACAATTGTGTGTGTGTGTGTGTGTGTGTGTGTGTGTGTGTGTGTGTGTGTGTGTGTGTGTTGTCATCATAAAGTATCCAAAGCTTTCATTTGGAAATCTACTCAGGGATTACTTGTTGGAATACACTCAAAAGATTAAGCATCCTCTATGTTTTACGTCCTCCATCCTGACCTGCTTAATATCTCGCCCGTCTCCAGAACCAACCTCAGAAAGTTCCATCTAAAATGTCACAGAAGGCAGCAGACACATATGGTTCCTTTAACCTATAACCTGGCAAGTGTACCAAGGGCCAGATGGGTCATTCTGTCTTTGATTGAACCACAAAGACATTTAAAATAAACAAAACACCATGTGCTATCTGATTACAAAGCAACGTTTTAATATATAGGGGGAAAAAAAGACTAATCTTTCAATTTATTTTGTTGTCTTAAAAGCCTTTAAACCAACTATTGACACAGATTAAAACGGAAAAAGTGTCAATAGAGATGTCAACAGCCGCATAGGAAATATTGCTAGTCTGATATTACTGACCTACCACTTATTTTGTTATTTTGATGTCATTTCCCCCTTAATGCCCTCAGATGTATCCTCTGTTCGCTCTGAATTGAACACAAAACACTGAATCAGATTTTACTTTTTGGGAGATTAAGCTCCAGTGTTTTTGGAGGTTACAGAGTGAGATTAAAGCTCAAGGGTTGGTTGCACTGATACCAATGGTTGGTAGCAATAAATAAGAATGTGTAACTACCTCCACTTTGTCATTAAAATACTGTGTTAATATCAATTTCAGCTTAATCTCATGTGAAAACAGTCACAATCCCATACAAATATCACCTAGGGTCAACTAATTCAAAGAACCTTTGTTATAAAAAGAATCAAAAATATTTGTACAGGGAAAAAAAGAAGTTAATTGTTTAGCCTTGACTTGCCATTCAGTGGAGAGGAAAGCTACATGCCGTTAGCAGTATTTCTTATACTTATATCTTGCACTTAAACACTCTTTGTTTCTCTGAATGCATGACATACAATGCATGCATGCAATTATCAAGTATCAAATTATGCTAAAACATGTCAGTTAATATTCAATATTTAATTTATGGTATTAGTCTGATTGAGAATCCTACACATTACGCAGCATTGGTTTTTATTTTTCCATTGCAATCTTTAGCATCTTTTATGCTTTTGTTGATATTTTACTCGCTGTTTGCTGGTCATCAAATCAAATCAAAGTCAACTTAATTAAATGAATTGAACTTGTAAAATACAATTTATATTTATTTGCAGTTAATCAAAGTATGAGTAAAATACTGCCTACATGTGTGTGTTTACCAATAGACATTTGCTATAGAGTGTTTTAAGGGGTTTGGATTAAATGCATATACAACAAAATACATTTATTATTTAGTATTATAATAACTATTTGATCAAATGAAGAAGAAAATGTGTCCTTTGAACACTGTTTAATTGGTGATTAAGGAATTGTTTTTATACATTTGCATCATTTAGTACAAAATATCTACACCACTTTTATGAGATTATTTGTAAAGCTCAACATCACCTGCAGTTTTTGTCCTTTGCTTTCATCCATTGTCTTGTATCATTAACAGGACCACCTAACGGAAGCCATTTGTTGACGCTGCAGGATTTCAGCTTCACACAGATGGGTATTAACTTCATTATAACCCTTGAACTGAGCCTGGCACTGGCAGAGTCATCCTGGTGTGCTTGTTTCAAAAGCATTTGGATTTATAGGATTATTCAGTGCGTAGGATGAGTAGCAATATTTGGAAGGTTTCACACTGTGCTTTTGATTGGGAACAAAGTCCACGGATACAATGTAACCTATATGCACATCTAAATATATTCTGATGTTAGAAATAAAAAAGGAGTGTCTTTGTTCTGTAACTAAAGTAGGTGCTGTTTGAAGTCTTAAGTACAGTATCCTCCTCTCAACAATAACGGAATATGAAGCCGAAGTGATCCGGTCTGCTCCGGTCAACCTAACCATGTCATAGAGCTTTTGAGATGATGAAATCTCCAAAGACCCCCCTTTCTCCAGCTGGCAACTCCATGTTTTTCAGTAAAGGGTTCCAGTGGAGCGGGGGTGATTATCCACACCACATGTCGTCTTGTGCACAGCCTCTCTCACGCTACACCCCTCCCGCGGATGGAATCATTCCTCTGTACATTGCGCCTCTAAGTCACAGATTTAAACTCGAAGCCTAAAGCATCGACTTCTATTCTTGTATCTGTGTTCTGAGAAAAACTTTTTGCGGCATGCCCGATGATCGAGCAACTTTATCCAATTATACACATGACGGGCGGGCATGGGATAAAAAAACATTAGATGCTAAATATTTATATATTATGTAATAGCAGATGGTTAACGAGCAGAAAGCAGGATAAGTATTTACTTACCCTGCATCACTTCCATATCCACATATTAAGGCATCCTTTGCTCCTTCAACTTTGTAGAAATTATCTATAGAAAGGGGGAAAGAGTTTATCTTTATCTTCACTTAAAGATCTCCGATCATGCTATTTTTAGGCATTTATTATGGGTCCCAGATATTTAAAAATATTAAAAAAACATGTCTATGATGTGTCATGCATTTTAGACATCCCTTATATCCCTCTATTTCAGCCCTGTTAGAGAAGTGCTGATTCTGGGTCTAAAGCTTTTTTTTTTTAAAGAGGGGGGGGAGCTTATGCTGAGTATCTGATCAGGAGAATTCTACCCAGATACAGCTAAATGCTGCCGTGATTAAACGCCATATCATGTTCAAAACCACATTAAAGATTATTTCTGAAACAGTATGGAACTCAAATGCTTTTTCTCTTGCAGGTTTACCACAAGGTGAGTACGTTTTTATATCCTGATTTTTTACACATACTCTCTCCAGTAGCGTGAGCGATGCTTGCTAATGTAAACAAAGACCATATTACTTCGAAAACACGTCAGGCATCGTTTCTGACAGGGCCGTGGGTGTAAAGCCAGCCCACTTTTCGGATATTACGTTGGACGCAAATCTGGATCAGCTCCATTGTGCTCCGATGTGGGTATGGAGGAAAAGAGAGAGAGTTTTGTTTTCTGACACTTCGTGAGTTCCCTGACACACCGGGGACACATATTTATGTATAAAAGACATCAAAAAGTGCATTTTGCATGATAGGAGACCTTTAACATAGATGATCCTAGACAGTACTCATAGTGTGTGAAATGTGTTATCAAAAATGAGTTTTGTTTTGTTGGCTGACCTTCGCTGCCCAGGAAGTCCGCCCTGGAGCTCCAGGTTCTGTTGTTGCAGATGAACGATGCGTTGGGGCTGTAGGTGGAGTTGATGCAGTGCGCCAGGCTGCGGATGCACTTCTGCCGCAGCAGCCCCATGAAGAGCTGCAGGCCGATGAGGGCGAACACGCTGAGACAGAAGACGGTCAGGATCATCACGTCTGCCAGCTTCCTGACAGACTGGATCAGAGCGCCGACAATCGTCTTCAGACCTTGACGGAGCAGAGGAGATGATGTATGAATGGTTTGATAGAATAAAGAGACATGTGGTTCTGTGTCGGGGTCATCTTACCTGGGATAACAGAGATGGTTTTCAGTGCTCGCAGTACTCTGAAGGTTCTTAAAGCTGAGACGTTTCCCAGGTCTACAAATTCGGTCACATATCTGGAATGTGATAAGAGGGGATTAATAAACTTCTGCAGAGAGATTTAACAAGGCCTGTACAGAATGTGTTTTACATCCGAAAGCTTCTTATGAGGTCTTTGCATGAAGTTTTTTTTCACCCTCTTTTTTTATTGTGATTTTATCAAATGCAACTCTATTTTTGCAGACAGGTGGAGACAACT
Organism: Pogonophryne albipinna; assembly: GCA_028583405.1. Classification (NCBI taxonomy): domain Eukaryota; kingdom Metazoa; phylum Chordata; class Actinopteri; order Perciformes; family Artedidraconidae; genus Pogonophryne; species Pogonophryne albipinna. Next base: position 176,422 of record JAPTMU010000306.1, read on the forward strand.
GTAAATACTAACTTGTTTTTGAAAGGCTAAACTAAATATTAAATCCAATCTATATTCTTATTTTATCTAAAAAAAATGTGTAGCCTACAGGGTTTCTTAAAGACTGAAACTGCTTTGAGAGCAGTGAGAGTGAACTAAAACAGTAAAGTTATGACCTTGAAGACCAAAACAACCAACTGAAAGAATCCAAAATGCTCCTTAGAGCTGAACGAAACCGCAAATTCATTTCTACAACTCCTTTTGCACTTTGAGTTTTGTTTACTCTAATGAAAAGTGCGCTTGTAAATAAAATTGATTATTATTATAGTCATGTAAACCATTACTAAATATTGAGTATAGCCTCCTTCCGAATTAACAGCATGTGATGAGCACCTGTGACAGGAAATGACAGATGAAAAAAGCATAATTAACTAAAAACAAATGAATCCCGGAAGGTGTGTCCAAACACACTAAAAGAGATTTTGTCTCGCTGTTTTCAAACAAAGCAAATGTCCCATCTGTAGGATTGGTCTCGTACAATGCATCAAGAGGTCACCTGTCTAATCTGCCATCTGCTAGGCTCATTGTCTAGTCACTTTGACATCACTGAACATTTTCTCTTTGTACAATAACTGAATGACTGAATTAGGGTGGACTTTCTTGTGTTGTGTTTCTGCACAATGTATCCACTCCTCATGTGAAGTGAATTGATGTCAAAGTAAATAATACATGTATGTCATAGTAACTTACGCCATGATGATGACAGTGAAGTCCAGCCAGTTCCATGGATCTCTCAAGAAGGTGAACGGTACTATACAGAATCCTCTCGCTAATATCTTTATCGCAGACTCGAAAGTGTAAATGCCAGTGAAAGTATACCTGGAAAGATTCAGAGAAATATACAGTTCAGAGCATCGAAATAAATCACAATCAATATCAACAAAGACTCTAAGACAAAAGAATACAAATAAACAGAGCAGGGTTCACACTCTCAGACCAAAATTGTTTGAATACAGCTGATGATCTGATGATTTATGGTGTCTTTATTTAAGAAGGAGTAATGTCTCTGACAGATTTTGTGCAAAATATAAACATGTATATACAGTATAATGTTGATCTTCTCTTTTTTTTCAAATTCATTAAAAACTGAAAGGGCCCTATTGTGCTTTTGGGGGTTTTCCCTTTCCTGTAGTGTGTTATGTAAATGACCTGCAAAGACTAACATCCGAAAGTTCATGCTCCCACTGCCTGAACCGCCTCCATTGGATTCCTTTAATTACTTCCGTAACATAGTGACAGAAGGGGCGGGACATCCCTAAGCGGTTAACAAATCATAACAGAGCCGGCCAGCTAACCAATCAGAGCAGATTGGGCTCTGGTTTTAGACAGAGGGTGAAACGAGGTGCTGCTACACAGACAGTATGAGAAAAATAAAGAGCTTTTTGAACATTAAAATAAGGAAACATGTCACAGTAGAGGCACAGAATACAATGATGTTTCTAAAAATAAACATAATAGGGCCCCTTTAATGGCTAGAGATGTATTAGCTAAGTCAACGCGGATAGCATGCTACATGCTAAAAATGCCTCTGGCCCACTTGATGATGACATTACAAGACCACATCATGCACATCACAACATTTCTGAAGATTTTAGTTTAATTTCCCAGCACATGCTTTCTTTTAACATGCCCATGGGACGTTCTTTCTCGTTCTTAACGTTCTTAACATTACGTGCTTCATATACTTACATGTGAACTGACTCTGCAATCATCACTGACAAAACAAACCCCAGCAGAGCTACACATTAGAACACATTTCACACCGTTTGAATCGTTTTTAAATACATGTAATCCTAAATACTGTGTGTACTTACTCCAGGTGCTTGGTCCATGGTGCCGGGTCAGACATGGCCATGAAGCAACAGTTGGTCAGTATAGTGAACATTATGAACAAGCTGAACAACGTGGAAAGAAGTTAAGGAAAGTGTATTGTGAATAAGTGACATAGAGTAAAATAAGCTTTTTATGGTATACCAATAACGTATCGCATAATATGTATTGTAATCCTATGAAATATACCCATTAGGATAAACCATCCCTGTGTGTGTGCCAGGGGTATTAAAACTACAGTAGATGCAGATTATGGAAAATGTAAGCAAATTCCATTTAACATTACATCTGGTGAGTCATATTATCCTTGGTTTGATGGGAAGATAAACAATAACAAAGAATTTACTATCTTGAAAATCATAAAAAAAATCTTCAGGGTAAAATAATTAGAAAGTCCTCAGAATAATCTTATGAAATGTAGTTTGAGTTTCTTTAAATAATCTAAATATTATATTATATTTTAAAATCCCAATACAGCTCTTTAAATGTAGATTAGAGCATAATGATGTCAGTTACACAAGGAATCAATAAAGTTTGTTAGATGTTATATGATTTAATCGATAGATGTTTTTCTCATCTGTAACATAGAGGAGATCCAGAGGGAACATTCCTTCCAGCATGTAAAGGACGAATCGGCTGTCTGAGAACTAATAGGCTGCCGTCACATGATGTCAAATCTCCTTGCTCTTATTTCATTTCAGAGATTAAAAGAGGGATATGAGGGGATTTGTTTTGCAAGGCCGTAGAGGACCATTACAAAGCTGTTTCAAAAATGGGAAAATCCAATGAGACCTTAGGGGGGAAATCAGTAAATATTAGAAATTGGCTTATCTGCGAGTATGACAATAAAGGTATGGACTTTTTACAGCATATAATGATAATTATTATTATTAAGCCAATACCGGCACCAGTATACACAGTTACATGATTGTTTTCAACATGTCCATGGCAGGAAGACACACATGCTCTGTGCGATATAAAAAAAGGATATGAATGGACTAAAACTTTGATGGCGAGTGTTCTTATGAAGTGAAATGGACTAAATATGTAAACTGCAGACGTGGCACTGAATCTGAAGATGACCTTCCCTTTGTTAAGTACTATAAAAGTCTGCAAAGAAAACAGAAACAAAAAAACAGAAAGTCAATACATTTCAAATTACATTCCTTTTTCTTCCGTTCTGCAGAGGTAAGCCATCTTCTTAACCCTCCAGCAGATTATGGCGTAGCTCTGTTGAGTCTACCACTCAGTCTACCATCTGTGTTAACCCCCACTATCCTGCCTCCAAGAAAGCAGCGAGTTGCAGCGACATGCAGCCAGAGAGGCTGGGTCAGATAATGGAGGCAACTACAAAGTGGGCTGAACCTTTCCCCAACAGATGTGGCTTTTATTTAAATATATGTCCGCCTTTGGATAATCCTCCCATCCAGTAGCGCATCACATGCCAAAACAAAGAGACCATGAGAATAACTGCCACGTTTTGTTTTTTCATCTCTTCATAAGCAGCCCATTAATGGGCAGAAGCCTTATCTACCGACTCTGCAAATCAAAACTTGTTAATCCTATTTCTGCATTTCACAAAAGACGCAGTCGCTCTCGTCTTATCTCGGGGAAGAGAGGTTTTGTGGACAATTTAACATGCAGGAATGTCTATCAGTCGTATAGAAGCATCATTGACATTAATGTAAGTGAATGGTTGAAATGTAAACCTATCAAGACATTCACAGGAAGAAGTCGTAGAATTATGGTACAACATATTTCAAGTCTGTCAGGTATGTATGTATGTATATGTACATTGAAACTGTTTTTTCTGAACCCTTTCATGAACCTAGTCATATGTCTGTTGAAATACCATCAAATGTGGCATATCTCTTCACAAACTCCTTTAAAGTATATGTATTGTAGAATAAATCATAATCAAGCAATTTCTTCTTTAAGATCAGATGGATCAAAATTCAGTTTCAGCTTCCCTTATTTATATATAATCACATTCATTAAACAAAGATTATTGAGGGAATTTGTTTGAGGAAAATTTTCTAGACTTGCTGCACAGACAAACACAGAAGCACTCACCCTCTTGTTCTTGTAGTAAAACGGATCAATGTCTTCCAGTGGCACCCCGATAAGTTCTGTAGGGATATCCCCGAAGATGCGCGGCAGCTGCTTGCCTGCCTCCAGGTCGGCCCTGGGTTTGGGGGGCTCTGCGTTCCTGTGAGCCTCGGGGCAAGCCTTGACGTTCTTGGCCTGCTCCTCCGCAATCCGCTGCTCCAGCGCAGCCAAGGATTCGCGAGTGAACCGCCGCAAGCCATCAGGACCCGTTGGTAACAGTATGGCTGCCATCTTTTCATCCTGATTCTCCTGTACTAGAATTTACTTACAGCTATAGGTGGGTAAAGTAGTAGGTAAAGACAGAGGAAAAGTAGAGACAGAGGAAGGTGAGAGAGAATAAGTAATCTAATTCAATCTTCTGAAACAGCAATTTCCATCATTCCATACACAGATCAGACAAAAGCATACATCTTGAAAAAATAATATAATAGCGTTGAAAGGGGAAATAAGGTGATGAGGGTTGTTGTATGTCTAACTTCAACAGTAGTTGGGTGACATACGAGGCATTTAAGCTAGGTATGTATGTTGTCTAAAAGCTGAGGAGATGTTCATGAATGAAATCCTAGAAAATCGAGGAGGCAAAACCTTTGGTCATAGTAATTATTGGTAGTGAAAAGCAGGCCTACTCAACCCTTGTTTTGCTTTGTATGCAAACTGGAGTGTGTCTGCAACAACCTGCAAGTGAAGGCAATGCCGAAGTGCCTTACACCTGCTTTATTTCTAACGTCAAGGCAAAGCATAAGTAAATAATAAGTCTGATTGTTTGAGCTCTTGCAATGCATTTTGAATCTCCAGTTGTGAACCTTTTATTCTTCAACCTTTTCACCGCGTATAAAGGATAGCTACTTTTGGTTAGATATATTCTCAGTCTTAAAGCTGATTTAATCTATATTGATGGATCATCTGATGTGTGTATGTCAAAAGAGGTTGCTTGTAATGGCAAGAGAGGGTAACTAGTAACTACCACACTACATTTTCTACAGAGCGTTTCAGAATATTTCAGTTTATTGTTCTGGTTTCATTTTACTTTGAACTGCTTTCATTGACATTATTTCCAGCTATACTAAACTGATTTTGGTTGAAACAGCAATAACTGTGACCGCTTTGTCTTGGACTTTTGTAAGAAAACACAAACGTACACATTTCTCAGACGTTATCATAAGTACTATGAGGATACATTGATTACAGTGTTTAAGCCAAAAGTCATAGGGATGGCTTTTTTTGCACCAAAAAAGTAACAATGCAAATATATGATATTTAATGGAAACATGTAGGATATATACGTTTCCATCACTGGGGCCCTTCTCCTTTTCAAATATGATGTGTTGACTATTTGAAGGCTGGAGTCACTGGGTGCATCTGTTTTTCTGATTGGAGGTCAGTGCTGAGGGAGGTCCAGAAACACTGACCAGCTCCCTGTTATCCAACTGCCTCTCAAACTAGGGCAAATCAAATCAAGTTTTATTTATATAGCACATTTTTAAAAGATTTTTGGTTGAGCCAAAGTGCTGTACATGCAATAAAAACACTTTACTGCGATAGCAAACAGAAGACAATAAATTACAACAGCAAATATAAAAATCAAACACAGGGAAATGTCAGGAGTCGTACTCCGCTCTGACGAGAAGGCCAGGGAGAAGAAGTGAGTCTTTAGTGTCAATTAAAAAAAAACTAGGGTCTGGGCCGACCTCACATGGAGGGGCAGAGTGTTCCAGAGCCTAGGGCCAGCTGGGCAGCCATTGTTGTGAGTCAAAGGGATTAAGTCCACGGTCTGCAGTTCTGACCAGAGGTTCTTTACCAGCAACAAAAAATGACCTTTATTCAAATATACTCAAATATACTTTTCAGATAATCTTACTTTAGTTGAGTGTTCCCATTTCCTGGTTCTTTACTTCATTACAATTCAGAGACAGATATTAAACTTGTTATTCCTTAGAATATTATTAATACCTTTGGTTACTTTGAACATTCAGATTCAGAATAAAAATACTATTGACAAACCATTTATTGGGGGTATTATTTTAGATTAAAAATAACCTCTATTGAAGTCTTAGTGGAAGACACAAGCTATCTGGCAATAGTAGAATGTAAGTAATGAACAGATTAATGCTACGATTAAAAACCCAATTAAATAATATGTACTTCCTCCTCGTCTGGTCACTTGTTACGCAGCTGCCCGCTACTGCTGGACACTATGATAGTTAGAGTGAACCTACATTGTTAAGTTGCGGTCCATAAAACCAAAACAACAAGCTTAAAGGCACTAAAATGCTGCATAGACCTGAGGGGACGTTCAAAGTCATACAGCTATTCGAGAACAGGAAACTGTTGCGATACAAAAAGATTAATATTCCAAAATAAGATTGACTGAAATCTGAAAATAGCAGAAAACCGACATCACTCATTTGTAGTGATACATTTAGTTTGTACAAAGAACATTTCTAGGGCATTTCCCATGTATTTCCATCTTAATAATGTCAAACTTTGGCCGGATAGCCAATTTTTATATATTTTATTGAATCAGTTTGGAAAATGACAGACTAAACGATGTTACTAATTTGACTACATTTTATCTTTGGATTTCAATAATCCTAATTTCCTTGATTCTTATAGAATTAAATAAAGTATAAGTGTGTGATCTGATTATAGAAAAGAGTCACTGTCTAAATAAAGACAAACCTAAAGGCCTTCCCACTCCCAAAAATATCCCTCCCTATTTAAGTCAGTGACCTAGTCTGATATTATAATAACTAAAAAAGCTTTACAAAAAGAGGATTACATTTATGTGTTCCCCTTTTGACAGAGAAAAACCATGGTATCCTTTTCATATTGACTAAGCTCAGCGAGTTCTCCATCTCCTCCTGTCCTGAAATGCATTGATCCCTTCACACGTCCAGCCAGACGCTAGTTATCTGCTTTACTTGATCTGCTTATTTGGCCCAGGTTGATCTCAGATCAGCTCGTCTCATAAACTCCATTGCTATCAAAATAAATAGGTTAAGGTCTATTTGCAACGTCATAAAGCAGATAAACAGGTTCAAAGCACATGTCTGTCAGGATGTGACAACAAATCACAGAAACACGGTCCTCTGGAAAGAAGAAATATTTTACATCATCAAACTATACATGAATAATATAATAAGTTAGTCAAAGAGAGGGATTATTTGGCTCTGGGGATGGTTTGGATTTGCCGGCTGGGAAAATAAATGTAAAGTATTAGATAAAGTATTTTAGTTGAATGAAATGTAATTCCCATAACAGCCAGATGTGATATGGTCCTCATCACGGCAAATAATTACGATAATTAGATTTAAAGTAGAGAGCAGCCATGGACTGACATACAAACATAGCACATAGGCTATGTTCACACACACATTCATAACTCTACAATAAATAACATGATGTCATAAGGCAGAAGACCTGTAGTGGTTTGAACTAAAGCTTGACTGATACTGCATTATTCACACCATATGTTTGTTTTCATATGAACAATAACTCCTACCATTTTTTGTGTGACTAAAGGCCCTGACACACCAGGCAGAAATCGGCCGTTTTCGTTAGTCGGACGATGAAGCGTGCCCTGTCGCCCAAACTCAATTTGGTGTGTCCCGCACCGTCGGCCGTGACACGCCATATTTGGCCTTTCATGGCCGTGCGTCGGCCACAGGCAGTCGAACAAAGAAATCACTCTGATTGGCTGTTCAGCTAACGAATCAGTGCATGAGAAGCTAAACGGTTGCTTGAGAATGTCTTCCACAAGCAACACTCCAATGGCTGATAGCTCCAGTGCCGCACGAAACATGTTTTCGATGGACGAGAGTGAAAATGGAACGCACACGCTATTTGTTGTTTGTTTAGATCACGCAGTCTGTTCTTCTTCTCTGTCTTCCGGTTGTTGCCTCTTTTGAATGACGAATACACACTACCGCCGCCTGCTGGTAAGGAGAGTTATTGCCACTCACGCATGTGCAGTTCCTACGTGCTCGGCTGAAGTCTTTGCGGTGTGTTCCAGTGCGACACATGGCCAAGACGCAGGAGAACACGGCGACGCAACAGTCGGCGTCGGCGAGTTCTCTGGTGACTGCTTGGTGTGTCAGGGCCTTTAAGCTCCTTACACACCTAGCCGATTTTTGGCGTCGATAGATGTCGGGCCGTCGATGAGCGTCGTATCGCCCTACTCAGATTGGTGTGTACTGCACCGTCGTGTCTTTTCGGCCGTGCCGACACCTTCCGCCGCCGATTCGACATGTTGAATCGGGAGGCCGTCGGCCAAAGAAATCACTCTGATTGGCTGTTCAGCTTAGCGAATCAGTGCATGAGAAGCGAAACGGAAGTGAGGGACCCAAACAAACTATTAAGAAGGCAAATCTGAGATCTCATTTAACTCCAGCTCTCGACACAGGTTCGGGAAAGCCCCATGAGCTTCTCGTTGTAGAGTGAAAATGGAACGCACATGCTATTTGTTGTTTGTTTATATCACGCAGTCTGTTCTTCTTCTCTCGGTGTATCACGCAGTCTGTCTTCCGGTTGTTGCCTCTTTTGAATGATGAATACACACTACCTCCGCCTGCTGGTAAGGAGAGTTATTGCCACTCACGCATGCGTACGTACGTACGTACCGGACTCTGATGAAAATATTCGTTGTGTCCAAACGGCGGTACTACAATTTCCGTATCAGTCCGTGACGTCACTGGGCCCAGAAAGACTTTTCCCCATTGACTAACATTGGGAAAGAAACGTCTGTAAATCAGCGGATACTTTTTTAAATTAAATAAACTACCCAGTATGAACTATTTTATAGCCCTTATTATAATCATTAGGTCCTAAAATTGTAAAATGCACTAAAAGCCGAATCTAGATATATTTTCTGTCTCCATTCATTCTAATGAGCCGAGAGTGAGAGCTCGGGGGGCGGGGCTTAAGGGGTGCATGCTCTGTGAGCGCACATTCCGGGTGTTTCTCAATGTCGAGTAAAGCTGCTCCAGAGACACTATTTCAAGCATACTACATCATCGAGTGCCGCCGAAGGACTGTTCCAATGTCCAGCATACATGGAATTCTACCGAGGCCGGCGTACTTCGTAGCGGGAAATTTCGAGGCTGCACATGTGTAGACTCCGCGGTCTTAAAATCCCCACAATGCTTTGCGCACGGACCAATTTCCAAATCTTTGGCGGAAATCGTGCTCCATTTAAGACGGGGCCTCGCATATGACGCACACCTGCACACCTGTTAGCCTATTCCACAATTCTTCGTTTTCCGAGGCCAGGAAGGATTCTTGCCTCGCTTCTGAAGCAAGTGACTCGGAAGACACGTGCTACCAAGCAAGCGTCCTCGACATTGAGAAACACCCACGGGTTCTTCTCAAGCCCCCAGGAAGTGCGCCGGACACTGTGCCCAACATTCGTTGTGTCCAAACGGAGGTACTGCAACTTCCGTATCAGTCCGTGACGTCACCCGGCCCAAAACAACTTTTTCCCATTGACTAACATGGGGAAAGAGACGTCTGTAAATCGGTGGATACTTTTTTTTTAACTAAATAAACTACCCAGTATTAACTATTTTATAGCCCTTATTAGAATCATTCAGTCCTTAAAGTTGTAAAATGCACTAAAAGCCGAACCTAGATGGATTTTCTCTCTCCATTCATTCTAATGAGCCGAGAGTGGGAGCTCTGGGTTTAAGGGGCGCATGCTCTGTGAGCGCACATACGGGTTCTTCTGCTCTGGCAGCCAGGCATGATGGGTAATCTGTGACGTTTCGCTCTCTCAAAAGTTGGGCCATTTTGACTTCATGCACCAATGAGCAGCTCTCAAAGGAAAGAACGAGACCCCGCCTCCCACGCTGTATCCAGTTCTTATTATACATGGTTCTTCTGCTCTGACAGCTAGGCATGATGGGTAATCTGTGACGTTTCGCTCTCTCAAAAGTTGGGCCATTTTGACTTCATGCACCAATGAGCAGCTCTCAAAGGAAAGAACGAGACCCCGCCTCCCACGCTGTATCCAGTTCTTATTATACATGGTTCTTCTGCTCTGACAGCTAGGCATGATGGGTAATCTGTGACGTTTCGCTCTCTCAAAAGTTGGGCCATTTTGTCCTCATGCGCCAATGAGCAGCTCTCATAGGAAAGAACGAGACCCCGCCTCCAACGCTGTATCCAGCTCTTATTATACATCCATGGAGATGTGAGGCGACCATAGACTGTATATATAAAGGAGGCGACGAGTGGTCCCGTTCTTTGGTGTTCTTTGGTGTCAGTTTGGTGTGTAAGAGGCTTAAGATATGTAGCAGGACATTTTATTGGGTAAAAGTCTTCTTACTCTTTGGTGGAAAGACTATGTAAAAGGGACAGTGTTTCTAAATCTAGTTCAGCATTTTCTACCATTGATTCGTTTATTTATCTACCAACCAATACATCATACGTTATATCAGCCTGCCTATTTGTTGGTCTAGCTATATTTTTGTACCTGGGGGAAAAGACATTTGTAATAATTTGCTATCTCTAACCTGCGGTCACCCATTTGGAAAGATTGATCAACCACCAATGACTTCCCCTTCTTCTTAACTTAGAAAACAATCTCTGCACATCCCTTACAGGGTTGAATAATATATATGTATTACATCTAAAGGTCCTCCCTACTGTTTTTTCATTAAATAAATCATGGGGATGTCATTGTATACATTTATTTAAGAATGGGCATTTATGCTATTACACATCTCTCTGACATGACAATGTAATGCTAATAGATAATATGTTATGTATCATTACAGTGAATGTTTGTCATTTTAGATAAATGGATAGACAAAAAACTGTATTGCATTCTTTTTTTCAAATACACGAAAAATCATTAAACCACGGTATATCTGGTTTTCATATTCACATTATTTTCTTTTTTTACATGTGTGTTATTTTATTGAAGTTTTAAGTAATGTATTTGTTATTGAATTCAAGCAATGGTTTTTATACTATTCTTGTGTTTTCTATAAAAATGCGATTTTTAACATTATTTATGTTGAGACTTTTGGGTATGTATAATTACTAATAACATGTAGGGATAAATATGCAAACAAACAATTATAAGAACGTGATTTTTTAGTTTTTATGTTACTTTAATATTAGGGTTTAGCAATGTATGGGGTTTAATCCTTCAGAAACTCATTTCAGGATAACCCTTTTTGCTCATATTTGGTGATGATTATATAATCTCTCATCATGAGGGTCTTTTTAAGACTCTAGGCTGCAAAGGCCTGTCAATCTGCTCTCTCTCCTTCTAAATCAAGACTATATTATACTGTGGAAACAAGTACAATTATGTGGAATCATTGACAGCAGCTTTACCATCAAATTAAACCATATGAATACTTGTGAATTACACAAATTAAGGCAACAACGTTTAAAAAGAGACTGGGAGTATGACCTTACATTTGATCTGTACTGGGCCATGTTATCTGTGCCCTCTCAGAGCTGCATACTGTGATCCTAGGTGCACAAACTGAACTGACCTACTTCTTCTGCACAAACCTTTCAATGTAATTGCACCAGATAGCTTAAATATGTACGTTACAGACTGTATAGATCTACAAAATGAGAGAGTGGGGAATTTATTACAATGTCCAGGGGGATGAAATTACGAAAATGACTTTATGAGCGATGCTGTTTCAGATATAGTTTATGCTTAACGTAACCCACTCCAAAATGGGAAATCTTAAAACTAAGAAATTATATTGTTTACACATTAAACAAAAGGAGTAAGGTGTCAGATTGCACCATAAGAGGAAAATTCATCTCAAATGTGAAACCATTTCCTCACATATCGTTTTGTAATTTCTCACAAAAGCCAAGGGACAGTACATTTTCAACTAGAAAAATGATTTTATGTCCTCCATGTATGCTATATACACAACACATTTAGCTAAAGTGAGAGATTATCCAAATGAATTACGTAAGCCTTTAATGCTCAACACCGCACATTACAACAAGACAATTATATTTTGTATAATGTCATATTTTTGTATTTTCATATAGACTGTATAATATAGTTTTGTGTTATTTTAAATTATGTGTACCGTAAAACCACACGATAAAAATAATAATAATAATAATGAGTTTTTGTTTTGTTATTATTCCATCGAGAAATTCTGCATTAACCCAATATAATTAGAAAAAAACTAAAAGTCTACTCTTCAAAAAGTAGTTTTCTCTCTAAGTGCATGTTCAATGTGAATAAAAAAAAATCTAGAAACAAACAAACCAACAAACAAAAAGTTGACAGGGATACTTACGTATGAAACTCTAAGTTTTACTGCAAAATATCCATAGTTAAGTTCTTTGGGTTTTAGAAGAAGCGACATCCAGAATTTCCGTGCAAAATCCATGACTTCTTCTCAAGGTTTATTCTTCATGAAGGACAGAAATCTCCACCCCGACCGGACTGAAAGTGCGTCTTATCAACAAAATCCAAAGTTTAGCGAACAAAAACAGACTTCACAACAAAAGCCAGTCGTCTTATCACCTGAAATTGGACATTTTGAAAGCTGTCACAAGTGCAAGACGTGCTGTCTCCTTCCGCCTTCCGAGTGTCTCTCCCTAACCATCCCACAGAGGAAGGTTCCCGAGCCGCGGAGCGAGCAGAGATGCTGCGCGGTGTTCAGCAGCTGCGCAGCGGAGAGGCGCACCTCGGTTTGCCCTTGAGCAAGAGCATGAGGGAGGGAGGAAGCTGCCGCTGGACCAGGGGATTACCGCTGCTACATGTCCACTCAACATTACAGTGATAAACTGTAGAGCTGGCAGTTTAAAACATCCCCAAAATCGCCCAAAACATACAGAAGCCTATGAGGGACACATTGAATTGGTAATTTGAATTTTTATTACCCAGCGTTCAGAGCGAGAAATACTTTTTGTTCCGTTTAACAGTGTGGTTCATACATGGGTTCATATAACATAATAGGCCTAAGTACATTTGCATAGTTTTTTTAGGGTTAGGCTATATGACTTTTGTTATCTTAAAGAAGGCTATATTAACTTGTTTTGACTTGAATATAATGTATTCGATATTCAGTTCGTTTGAGAGACAGGTGTCTGCAAACTTTTAAAGCAATTGATTTAAATTAATAATTAATCAATATAATTGTTAATAAATTGAATATGGAAACCAGTTACATTTCAATGAACCGTAAAAGGACATGGTTTGAACAAACTGTCAACATTTCTGTTGTGTGTTTCCAATGGGATGTTCAGATGTTGTGTTATTTTCTTTTGGATGACCCAGCAGTCTACCGCCAAACGCCTGGTGTTGGTCTCTTTTGCGCCTTCTAGTGGCCAACAATATTTTCATTTCATTTCAAACCTTTATTTAACCAGGTATACAGGTCCCATTGAGATCATTGATCTCTTTTTCAAGGGAGACCTCGAATATACATATATATATACTTGCTAGCAGCTAGGTAGGCCTAGTTCTGGTAGATAGCTCTTATGGGATAATGATTTTGTTTCTTTGCTTTTCTATTTATTTTTCTTCTTTTTTGTTTCTTGTGTTTGTGTTTAATTCCTTATTTCCACATTCTTTATTATGCACGCCCAGAAGATGTAGGCCTATGGTGTTTATAATCCCATGTAGGATCGGCCATATGTTAGACATGATACAGAATTCAAAATAAATAGACAGGCTGAAAATGTAGTGATTACTATAACCCGTTGTTCTACTTGGGGTATTCAAGCACATTTCTTCAAAACTATTTAATTTCTGGCAGTTTGAAGAGGGCCTTAAAACAGTTTAGAATTGGAAGTTGGGAAATAAAAGGGACCTTTAGTTAGGGGCCCGAGCCAGATGCCTAGCTCGTCTAATGCCATGCCAATGACTTCCAACAAACATCTTTACTGCGAAACAAGTCCAGTCTGGAAACCACATTACCCATAAAGCTCAGGTGCATATGTTTTCTTTTTTTTCCGGATGTAGCATCACATGAATTGACTGTCAACATGCAAGATGGCCACGCATCATAGGCAAAATGCTGCTGGGCGGAGAAAAGTACAGGTACATTGTAATAGATGCATAATGGAAAAGTGTGTGGCAACGGCAACATAATGTCATTCATCTTAAAAAGTGTTTCACGGATACTTGACAGACAGCTAAATCCGTCAGGGAGAGCGCTGCTCTTATGAGTCATGACTCAAGCCAGCTAACCCACCTAGCTTAGCTCGCGATAGTTGTTAGCGTCCTGAGCTAACGCTGGCGTCCAAAAGATAACATATTCTTATAAAGAATTAGCACATGCGTACGTGGTAAATACGTTAAAACATTAATACTAAGCTTGTACGTTAACACAAATGATTGGTGCGCTGTGTTAGCTGCATGTTTAATGCTGTTACAGCCTTTATGGTAGCTTAGCTGCACAGTATCTCGGCTCGGTCTAATTGCTGGGAAACGTACGTGTCTCGGTGGTTCTGTTTAGCAAATCAAAGCACCATATAAATCCTGAATGTGTCCATAGCTAACATAAATCCATCTTTAATATATGTCATTTAGCCAGGCTGCACGTTTCCTAAGCTAACTGCATGTCATGCAATGTAAGAGCGCGTTGCAGGTGGGTGTGTTGTGGGGTAATCCAGAAATGGTCCTGAAAGTGTGATTTCGGTGCTCACGCTCCTCTTTGTGTTTCAGGTGTCCTATGTCATTAGAGATGAGGTGGAGAAGTACAACCGGAATGGGGTGAATGCACTCCAGCTAGACCCCGCTCTAAACCGGCTCTTCACTGCTGGAAGAGACTCTATCATCCGGATATGGAGTGTCTACCAGCATAAGGTACGACTTCCTTTATTCTGAATCTATTTAAATATTAGGCTCAATGGAGCTGTATTGCCAAATGCATCTTCTTTTATTTTGCTTTATGGTATTAGTGTCTTAATTTATCTTCCCATTTATTGCAGCAGGATCCATATATTGCCTCAATGGAGCATCACACAGACTGGGTTAATGACATAGTTCTCTGTTGCAATGGCAAAACATGTGAGTGTTATTACTGTTGGCTATTTTATTGCGGGTTAAGGCATACATTTTTCTACTATTCTTGCTAACTTGTATAACTGTCTTCTATTTTCAGTGATATCTGCCTCATCAGATACAACAGTCAAAGTATGGAACGCGCACAAAGGCTTTTGTATGTCCACGTTACGAACACACAAGGACTATGTGAAAGCTCTGGCCTACGCTAAGGACAAGGAGCTTGTGGCATCAGCAGGCCTCGACCGGCAGATCTTCCTTTGGGATGTGAACACACTAACAGCACTCACTGCTTCCAACAACACTGTCACCAGTAAGTATGTGGTTTTACTCAGTGGCAGTTGTGTCAATTTCTGTCAAATATACTGTGGTTGTGAGTTTTCTTTAATGGCTTGTGTTTTTTTCTGAGAGATATTCTGTACCTGTGGCAGTGTGCGAAAAAGTACATGTCCCACCGTCCGGGACGTGTTATTTACAATATCGGACAAGTAGATCTTTCAATTGACTTGTCCGGCGGACAAGTGACGTTTTTTGCCCTGATTTATTGATAAATTCAGTTTACAAAAGGCAGAACTCATTCGCAAATTGTACGTGTCCGCCATTGTTCGTTTAGAAATGTTAGTTTCGGTTCTGCTTGTCGATTCCTAAGGAAATGCATCTCGCCGCTTTCTGTACAGTTAGACGGGGGCGGGGCGGGAAGTGTAGCACAGTGGCAGGGTTGGGAAGCAAAACTCGGATCCGAGTAGGAACAAATAACAATTGTCCGGTACCGGGATTAATAAGAGTTGTGAGGACAGGAGGCCGAGCCCCGCGGACCGCAGCTCTCTCTCTCTCTATGCTCCGTATCAGCTGATCGCTGCATGGTGCAGCTCAGTGTCTCTCTCTCTTTCTACACACAGCGGATTCGCTGCCCGTTTAACAGCCTCATCTTTGTCAAACTTTCTTATGTTCTTTCTCTAACACGTAATGAAGGTTATTAAGCATTTTAGCTCCTATGTTGTTAATATTGACCGCCATTTCCTTTATGAAGTGAAGCAGCCTCCCTGTCTGTGTCCTCGCGCTGTCCTCACATCCCCGGACCCCCAGACTCGGAGGAGCACAGGGATGTCAGTATTGTTTATGAAGCAGGGTATAGAAAGTACATTATTGAAATGAAAATACTATTTATTTACTTTTACAAACAGTGGTAATGCAGGACATGTGTAAGCGTCTTTGAGTTTTAGAAAAGCGCTAGGCCTATAGGCTATAAATATAATGTATTATTATTATTATTAGGCCTATGTGTTGGACATGTGTGGTTGGACTCTGTCTCACAGGCAGGTTGCAGTGTAACATCAGAGGAGACTGGGCCAATTGTACATTCTCAAACTGCACCACTTAGAACTAACTAAACAATGCAGAGATTATTTTTATATAATTGTATTCAATAACCGTAAGAAATTAAACAGTATGAAGTGATTTGTAAATAGGAATACAGATTTGACTTAATGTTTTCATAAATATATTTTTCTCCCAGTTTGTCATGGGACTTATTTTTACCCTTTCAAAGAACCGGAATGGAGAACCGAAAATAACTGGAATCGAAAAGCAGAACCGGAATCGTTAAAATCCAAACGATACCCAACCCTATGTGTGATGCAGTAAAATCTTACCGCTCACTTACGTTAGCGGTGTCATAAAAACCGTGGGAAAATGTAAAATACGATGGCGAAGAAGAAGATTCCAGTGGCCCCAATTTGTGTCCATTCTGGACAAGTGAAAAATGTATTCGGACAAGTAAATTGCCAAACTCACTTGTCCATGGACAAGTACTCTCTAAAAACTTTTTCTCACACTGCTGTGGACTCACTATAATCCTTCTGCAACAGCCTCGTCACTGAGTGGGAACAAGGACTCTATCTACAGTCTGGCTATGAACCAGATGGGCACGGTCATTGTATCCGGATCCACTGAAAAGGTTTGGGTTTCATCAGTGTGATACACACATTTCCACATTATTAGTTTAATGAAACTAGATTAGGGGCAGGGAGCGCATAATGCACGATTTCCGCCTGCGTAGCGAGTGCAAAATTAACACGGACCAGAGAAGTCATCTGTCCGAGGCAACACACACATAAACTAACCTTGTACATTTGCAATGATCATATTTAACTGTTTAGGCCCAATGGCGGCAGTGTTGTTATTGTCCTCAGCTGTAACTAAAGGGGGAAATAATCTCTCATCTGCTCTGTGTGTTGACATGAAAAGTGAGCTTGCTGTCTGTGTTCATCTTTATCCTCCATGCCTTTTTATAAATGCAACCACTAATACATAAACTAAACAATGTCATTGAATGAATGGGAATGTAATGCTTATTAATATGTATGTATTATCCTCAAAATATGACGGGTAATTATGGATTATAACATACAAAGATAATTAAATGCAGCGACTGACTGTTGGGTCTTAACGACTCCTCAATGAACAGCTAATATCACAGCAGACTAAAGATATTTTGTAAAACTATGGATTTAGTTGTACTTAAAGGTGGGGTAGGTAAGTTTGAGAAACCGGCTCGAGATACACTTTTTGTTATATTCCATGGAAAAACATCCCGATAGCAATGAATATCTTAAGTGCTTTGACAAAAAATCCATTAAAAAATGTCATCTGTGGAAGCCGTAGTACTGTAAAAAGCACGACCAATCATCTGAGCCGGCTAAAGTAACTGGATGGCCTACCTGCCTGTCAGCCTTCCATCTGTGCACAAACTTATCTCGTGCCCTCATTGGTCATGTGCGCGTTCGTGTGTGTTGGAGGAGGGGCTGTGTAAGGAAGTGGCAGATTTTTTCCAGCTTTGTATTTTCAAATTCTAGCGCACTCAAGCTGGTTTCTCCAAAATTACCTACCCACCTTTAAAAGATAGTGATATAAAAGGCAGAACATTTTTTTTCTTCATATTTTTTTTTATCTAAAAAATATTTTTTTTCCTGTCACAGCAAAATAGATCCATTACAACTCTGATCATTTCACCTGACATGTAAACATCCTGTGTATGACTTTTATACAAATGATTAACCTGAAACTATATTGGAAATGTGCATCACCTCTCTTCATTTCCGCTGAGATGTTTGTAAGATTTCCAGTAGGTCACCAAACATCTGTGGGGACAATAATTTACAAACTATGGTTACAGGAAGTAACCATGGCAATTCTTTAATTAAACTATTATTTTACTTTTAGTCACAGTAATGTGTTCATAGTGTGTATGTAAATGTTGTGAAGAAGTGTTCCTGTCTTAAACATTCCTCTATTCTTCCTTCAGGTTCTGAGAGTGTGGGATCCCCGAACATGTGCAAAACTGATGAAGCTTAAGGGACACACAGACAACGTGAAGTCGTTGCTGCTGAACAGAGACGGCACTCAAGTGAGTCTGGATATCTAAATCATGCAGGGCTTGTTTAAAGAGGAATAATAAAGCCTAAACCGCTGTCCTTCCCCTCAGTGTCTGTCGGGCAGCTCAGACGGGACCATCCGCCTGTGGTCCCTGGGTCAGCAGAGGTGCATCGCCACCTACAGGGTCCACGATGAGGGGGTGTGGGCCCTGCAGGTCAACGAGGCCTTCACACACGTGTACTCTGGAGGCCGAGACAAGAAGATCTACTGCACCGACCTGCGTAACCCCGACATCCGCGTGCTCATCTGTGAGGAGAAGG
This sequence comes from Pogonophryne albipinna, assembly GCA_028583405.1. Lineage (NCBI taxonomy): Eukaryota > Metazoa > Chordata > Actinopteri > Perciformes > Artedidraconidae > Pogonophryne > Pogonophryne albipinna. The sequence continues at coordinate 195,097 of JAPTMU010000306.1, forward strand.
CCCCGGTGCTCAAAGTAAGAAACCGTTACCTTGAAACAAATCTGCAGTTATGGTTTCATTAAAAATGTTACTTTTTTTTGGGAAATGTATTATGCTCCTTTTTCCACTGGAGAAAAATAACACATCTGGCTTTTGTCCTTAGCGAAAAACCTTAAAATTGTCTCCAGTGATGGAAACATGACACCTGGGTGGACACGCTGAATTTAACCCACATTTTTAAATTGAATCTAAGGGATTTGGACTATTGGTATTATGTATTGATTTACAAAACACACTATTAATATCCTATCCCTTAAAGCCACCAGACTCCATTGGAGGAAACTGTAACCTTACCTCGCTGATCTTTAAAAAATATTCTTCATTCAAACTTGACAGAAACTAAATAAAAATCTGTATTATTCTTTCCTACAGCAATAATCAACTGTGGTTTGGGAGTTTGAAATAACAGCTATAAAGGAGAGTTAACCCCTGTAGCGTTTGTGATGTACAATGTTACACCAGGAGAAAACAGATACTCGCACAGCATCAATGGGAAAGAGTCTTTTGCCTAAATTAATCCAAATGCAGCTCTACAGTGGCCCGTATACTGACTGGTGCTTGGTCCCTGTGCGGATGACCCGTGTTTTAATCCTGCCTGGGTCATCCCCTCTTTCTCCCTTTCAACTTTGGCGGCCAAAAAAACCTCTCCAGGAGTTTTTTTTTAAAGTTTTTAAAAAAAAATTAATTTTACATATGTTTGCAGTTTATATTATATGTAACTCGACTAACTTTATAAACTTGAAATCAAACCCGAGAAGCATAGCACCAAAAGCGGTTACTTTAAAGAAAAGTTGTACTGTTTTTATAGCGGATGAAACAAAACTAAAAAAAGAATAAACTCCAAATGAAACTGCTGCTGGCGGTATCAAAAAGCTCATCTTAAAGCAGGAAAATATTCAAGGTCGTGGCACGGACATCTTTTTGTGCATTTATTTTGTTATAATCCAACACCATAGAGGTTTCACCTATTCTCTTTCCCTGGAAAAAACACGAGCCAATTTTGGTGTGCTAATCCCACCAATACCTGTCTCCAATATATACATAATCACCAGGTACCCAAACCTGCCTGTTATAATATAAATCAATGAATAGCTCCAACAGCTTTGAAAAGGTATTAAAACCCCATATTCTCCTCAGTTATTCCTGTGCTCATATCTGACCATTTGGAGTTATTCAACCTTCCACTCTCTGTTGCCCAGATGGAACTAGACAGATCTGCTGACCCTCCTCCTGCAATCTGGGTCTCCACCACCAAGTCATCCGTTAATAAATGGGTAAGCATGCGTGACACCTCAGAGATCAGCGGTCCACTGTGAGCATAATGACTGCAGAATACAGACGTTTGCATGCGGTCAAAGCTGAAGCTAATGCTGTTCTGTTGTAATCCTCCTGTAATTTTTGTATGAATTAAAACCAGCTTTGTGAGGATGTGGTTGATACACAACAGATAATTGCATTACATTAATCACTTTTATTGCTGCAAGGGAGTGATTGAAATGATTATTACAAGCTCGGACAGTCTCATGATTATTTATTTTCTGTGCGTGCAGTCTCTAAAGGGAATGCACAACTTCCGATCATCAGGGGAGTACGACAACGACTGCACCAACCCTCTGACGCCTCTGTGCACTCAGCCAGAACAAGTCATCAAGGGTAAATGTTTAACAAGCTATATTATTTTTTATATCCCCCTGCCGGACATTCAAACCTTCTCTGTTGTGTTTGCAGGAGGAGCCAGTATCATACAGTGCCACATTCTGAACGATAAGAGACACATACTCACCAAAGATACCAACAACAATGTGGCTTTCTGGGACGTCCTGAAGGTAAACTCCATGATGTTATTTCTAAGTATGTTAGAGTTTTAAGTAGGGTTGGGTATCGTTTGAATTTCCACGATTCTGATTCCGATTCTACTTTTCGATTCCGGTTCTTAACGGTTCTCAATTCCGATTCTTTGAGGGGCAGGGTAAAAAAATTGATTAAGTTCTTGTTGAGAAAAACAAGCATATCTGCCTTCTCAGGCATACCAGGAAGAAATGCTTGAACATTTTAAAGCAAAATGCTTCAATCTGGTGCACTTTAAGCAGAATTACTAGAGGCTAGATCTAGGGGGTACAACTCTAAACACCCATATGAAAAAGATCCGTTTACATTTGAATAATTAAATAAGTATGTGAGCATAACCAATAACCCATAGCCAATAACAAATACATGTAACGTATTTTATTTTTGTTGTTCATTCACATCTTATTTTATTTATGCATATTTTTTAATCTCCAGTTTAAAACGATATGTCTGGTTTACTGTCCTATAGTATACATTGGAATGATTTCAAACCTGTTTTATCCCAATAATTAGGAGTGCCTTGGAAATATGTGTTTACATAAATTGTGATCAAAACGTTTGAGACCCACTGAGATAACTTAGACTAAAGTGAACTATCTAAACACTCAGAGTCCTTTACCTCACTGAGCTGTAGTTATCAGCCTCAGTCTGACTGGAGAGGACTCTCCCTCCACATCATTCTTCCGTTAGAGCAGCTAGCACCAGATGCTAATAACAACAGCGCCGGTTCCAGTGCACCCTCCCTTTCTCCCTCGCTCACTCGCACTTTGACTGTGAGCTGCGGGTGCCAGATAAGCCAACATCCCCCATTTTCATCACTTGCAGCGCCCATCGTACAGGGCCGAATGAAACGTGTAACCGGGGTGAAAAAGGGTGTTACATTTACTTAATTATGAATTATGAATTATGTTACATCAAGGCCGAAAATTAGGATGAGCCCCAACGGTCAAAACATTTGTTTTCCCTCCCAGAGCTGTCAGCGCAGCGCAGCGCCTCCACAGATTTGGAGCCCTAGGCGAACATCTGCAGTGCAACGGGCCGGCCCTGATCTCAGGTTACACTGTAGGATGTGTAGGTACAACGCTACATTTCCCGCCCCGCCGCAGTCATACAGTAGGCTACGGAGAGCGGCGAGAAACATTTCCTCAGGCATCGAAAAGCGGAACCGTAATTCACATTTCTAAATGATGCCGTTGGAATCGAAATGTTGGAACCAGTTCTCGGTACCCAACCCTAGTTTTAAGAGGCCCTGTTATACATCTCACAGGCTCCGCCCTCTACTGGACTCTATGGGTACTACCCCTTGATCATATCATGCAAGCATTCATCCACTGAGACTTTTATAAATGTAGCCGGCCCCGGGGCGGGCCTACCTGAATGCGCGCGCATCTCACCGTATAAAAGGAGGCCTCGCCTCCTGACTGTCATCCTTTTCTCTTCAGCGAGTGGGAGTGAACAAGCTGAGCTTAGACGAGAAAAAGATAAAGAAAGAGAAAGGTTTTATCTCTTGGACATGTCTGGCTCTTTCTCATCGTCTGTGCTTGCTGGGGCAACACAGGACTGGTGAGGGGGGGGGCTGTGGATCAGTGGGCATCTGACCCCCTCCCCGGGCGTAATGCGCCTACGTTTTTTTTTTCCCGGCACCCCCGTGTTGGTGGGTTACCCGAGCAGCACCCTGCCAAGGCAGTAAACCTAGGGGAAACACTGCATACGTAACCCCTCGTCATGTGTTTGGGGTTTTCCCTTTCCTGTATTGTGTTGTATAGGTTTTTTATGCATGTAAAGGGTCTGCAAAGGCTAAAATCCCAAAGTCCCCTCCAGAGGGAGTTTCTCTCACACACACCCCCACCTGCCTGAAACGTCTCCATTGGATCCTTTGTTAAAAAGGTTCTAACATAGTATCATCACTACGTATCACTTACGCGTTATTGGCTAGCGCTCCAACACATTGTCCGTGATGGGCTAAGGGGCGGGACATCTCCAAGTGGTTGACCAATCACAACAGAGCCGGCCAATTAACCAGTCAGAGCAGTCTTGGCTCTGGTTTCAGACAGAGGGTCAAAGTATGAGAAAAAGAAAGACCTTTTTGAACATTAAAGCATGTAAACATGTCACCGTAGTGTCACAACATAACATTATTAAACCTGAAACAGAGTATAATATGTCCTCTTTAATTTGAGCCCTGTTCCCTTTATAAGCTTAACCAATGAAATCAGTCACTCCGGTTAAATAAAGCCCTCTCCTGACGAGCCTAGTGTTGATTCACTCTTGCTGATACCTGTGGTTTGTATTGACTTCATGTTTTCATCACTCCAGGCTTGCAAGGGTGAAGACTTGGGGAAAGTGGAGTTTGACGAAGAGATTAAAAAGCGCTTTAAGATGGTCTACGTGCCAAACTGGTTCTCTGTCGATCTGAAAACCGGGGTGAGTCTCAAACCTGCTTATAACATAGCTTTACATCTGTATCAGCGGATGGGACTTTATTTTCCTAAGTCAGGGTAATGGTCTTTATACATTTTTCTTTTTTTCAACAGATGCTCACCATCACGCTGGATGAAAGCGACTGCTTTGCTGCCTGGGTCTCTGCAAAGGACGCCGGCTTTTCAAGCTCTGATGGATCCGACCCAAAGTGTAAGATATCTGACCTAATCACATTTTATAAAAACTGTTTATTCATGCAGAACTAAAGCTAACTCTATTGGCAGCTTTGGTGGTTTTTACTGTCTTTTTCGTTTCAATGTATTTACTGAAAGTAATTAAAGTCTTTGGGCTGACGGCGCCAGATTCCACAGTAACCTCAGTACAAAAACATTTGAAAGGAACATTTCCAGCATAGATTTCTTGATGTTCACTCTTTGTTGATTTATTTTTCCACACATAAAAGCATTCACTACACCGAGATGTCCCTCTACTACAATCTTCACATTAAACTGAACAGAACAATGCAAGGACAACTTGCGTCTTCTGCTAACTTGCTAGCTTAATTCCCCCCCTCTTCCCCACAGTGAACCTGGGTGGACTCCTGCTCCAGGCTCTGCTGGAGTTCTGGCCCAGAACTCGCATCAACCCCATGGATGAGGAGGAGAACGAGGTGAACCACGGTAAGGAAGGGGGACTATCCAGCCACTGGCAAAACAGACACCCCTCTGCAGTGATGCTCTGTGAAGGCTGCTCTCTCCACATCACTTCCTGCTGCTCTCTGTAAACCTCACTGAGTTTGTCTCACAGTAGGAACGTGTTCTTGTGCCCACAGTGAACGGGGAGCAGGAGAACCGGGTCCAGAAAGGAAATGGATATTTCCAAGTGCCACCACACACGCCAGTCATCTTTGGAGAGGCAGGAGGCAGAACTTTATTTAGGTAATATTTCACCATCAACAATATCACTGTGCCTCATCAGATTATATTTGTTTATAGATGTTTTACTCATTTGATCTGGTGTTGCAGGTTGCTATGTAGAGATTCAGGTGGAGAGACGGAGTCCATGCTGCTGAACGAGACCGTTCCACAGTGGGTTATAGACATAACGGTAGATGTGAGTACAATTTTTTTTTTTTTTTTTTATTAAGTAACATTAATTAACTAGAGAATGCAATGCCTGAAGAAATTGCTAGTGGGAATGCTCAAAAAAAAATTAGATGCTAAACTGCTATGCTGAAATGTAATGTGTAAGAAGAAAGTGAAGAATTTAGATTGAAATGATACATGAACACTGGGGGCTTGAATGTGTGATGAGAGAAGAAAAGAAAGTGAAAAGGCTTGGAAAAGCAGCAGAATATTTGAACTGCAAACTTCTGAACTCACTTGATGGCGAATGATCTGTCGCCATGGCAACCGCATTTGATGACACCCCATAATACGCTTAGATGCGTTGATGGCTGCATCGTTACCAAACCTGTGAAGTTTTGGGGCGTTTGGAGCAGTTTCACTGAAGTTATGAGAAAGCCGTGTTTCATGGCGAGCATTGTGTTGTCATGGCAACGGCATTTGAAGAAATCTCAAAACTGTCCCTTAGATGTCTTCACGGTCGGACTGTTGGCACACAGGTGAAGTTTGAGCACTTTTTGAACATTTGCATAGGAGTTATAGCGACATCATGTTTTATGGCGAGGGATGCGTTTCCATGGAAACGGCATATGGTGAGATCTCAGATTTGGCGTAGAGCTGTTGAGGCATGGACCGGTGATATACAAGTGAAGATTGGGGGACGATTGGACCGTGTCGATTGGACTTACAGCGACATCCTGTTTCATGGCGAGTAGTCTGTCGCCATGGCAACGGCATTTGATGACACCCCATAATACGCTTAGATGCGTTGATGGCTGCATCGTTACCAAACCTGTGAAGTTCTGGGCTGTTTGGAGTATTTTCACTGAAGTTATGAGAAAACCGTGTTTCAAGGCGAGCAATGTGTTGCCATGGCAACGGCATTTGAAGAAATCTCAAAACTGTCCCGAAGATGTCTTCACGGCTGGACTGTTAGCACACTGCTATCTGAAGTTGGAGTGATGACATCATCGTGTTCCATTACACAGGTGTTTATATTTGAGCTAACGAGGTGTCCAGAGATCAAAGGTTTCCATTGTTCTGAATGAGAGATAAACCTCTTACATGTGAACGTTTTGTGGAAGAACCGTAACAGATATCTGTGAAATTTCAAAACGTGAAGCATGTCAAGGAAGTTGAGTATCTGAAGTGTAATTTTTGTGTATTTTCGGGTTAATAATGTGGCCTTTTTGGCAGTTTAACTAAAGGTGTGCGGCTGCTGCTGTGAGGAAATATCTGCCTGAAATTACAATGGGCTTTAATGGAGGCATGTTGAAAGTTTTTGTCACTTCATGCCCTCAAGACAAGAGGCATTTTGTTTAATTATTTTGCTTAATTATTTGTCATTTTTCAAGCTACGAGATGTTTTCCTACGTTTGTCATGATAAATTATGTCTCAGGAATGTAGGGTTTGGGAATCATGGCAGTTTTAAAAAAAAATATGAAGGCAAATTTCAAGATTTTCTACCCTCTAGCTGTGACATCACGCACTCTAGTTAATGTTAAAATCTGAAGAAAATCTCTAAAAGTAAGAATCAGATTTAAAAGTAGTTTTACAAAAGATATGTAACATTTTAAAGTTGGAATGAGGTTTCTGAGTGAAAGTATGAATGAACAGTTAGCAGTTGAAATCGCATGAAGATTTGTTGAAGTCTGAAGATTTCCTCCATTGACTTCAATGTTAAAAATGTGATGAATTATGGGATGTATCTCTGGAATTATGAAAGTTATGAATGAGAAAAGTAACAGCCATCGATTCCCGACCGAGCTGAACGTTTTGATGTTTGAACAGAGTTTCTGCGATGTTCAATGCGGGAGGAGAAGAGGGCCAAAATGCCGGCGGAATAATAATACTAAACTTTTCGTGCGTCGAAGAACATATTTGTAATTTGTACTAAACTTTTCGTGCGTCGAAGAACATATTTGTAATTTGTACTTATTTAGTGGGAATGCTGCTAACAGCATTCCCACTAAATAAGTACAAATTATTACAGGTTATTTAGACTATAAAAAGAACATTTGCAGGCTCATGTGTTTGTGCGTTATACATGTATAGCTCATTCATTCAGAGAAGCTTACTTAATACATGTTTAACCGAGGCTAACCAATGAGCACCTGCATGTGTATGAGAATGGCCCTGACACCATTTCAGCCCAGATTTACAAACTCCTGGCAGGACAAGCTCGAGCTCAATTCTCGCACTGAACCAAAAAAGTGAGTGAGGGACTGCAATATAAGAGGGAAAGAAAGAGAAACTTTAAAACTGTTCAATTGTTATGATGTGTAAAGACTGATATTGTTCTATAATCGTCTGAAACTGTTAGGTCATGATGTGAAACGGTTAACAAAGAAAAAGGGAAACTCAAGCTGCTGCTGCTACACTTTATTTTATTTATCTAAAATTAAGCACTTTTGAGATGCACATATTTTCAAAAGCTATTTTATTTATTTTCTCTATTTTATTTTTAAATGCAGCCCGAGAGGAACATTACACATATCCATAGTATTTACTGTATATCTGTGTAGTTCAATGTTAATTGACAATAAATATTGTTTTTTATGAATTGTACTTTCTTTATCTGGCAGTCAGTTGTTGATTACATGCAGACGTTGATAAAGCTACAGCTACTTCAATATATATATCACACTAATTCATAAAGCAAGTTAGACATTTTGATGTTCTGGACCTTCGCACGGGGAGATTTTCTCTAACTGGACCTCGTTGAATTTTAGTTGAATACCCCTGCTATAGAGGAAGAGGAGGTTTTTAGTGGCTTTTTGTATGTTTCTTTTATTCACATTTAATGATTAAATGCCAATCTGCACTGTTTCTTAATGCTCTTAATGTTTTCATTTTTGTAAAGCACTTTGAGATGCCTTGTGTTGAAAGGTGATATATAAATAAACTTGCCTGGCCTTGTGTCATAGAAGGAAAAGCTAAGGTTCTATATAAAAGGTCACAAAGTTCTCACAGCGAGATTCAGTGCTTGATTCAGAATTTGTATTCACCTTTTTTTTATATGGCGAATTTCAGGTGGTTTTAAGTCTAGAATAAGTAAAAAGACACATTTCTAACTGGCTTTTTTTTGGAGCATTGGCGGCTACTTCTCTACGGAGGTGTTAATCACAAGTGTAATCTGGATTACTTGTGACGTCCTTAGCGGTTCTCGCTGACAACACCATTAGCATCTGGATTCACTGCCAGGGCAGACATTTCACATCTGCCAATCTAGAGGGAAGTTAAAGTCACATGGATTCTAAACATTCAGACTGAGGTCTCATTGCAAAACAAATCCCCCTGTATCTGACCGCAGAGAAAGGTGGACCTAATCCAAATGGAACCGATCAGATTCTGTTGGTTTAGTGCTGTTAACAGTTAGGAAAATGAGATGTACTTCACAAAAACAGATTTGAACCGCTGATGTACGCATTCTACAGATCCTGACACTGGAGGAGATAAATGGAATTCAGCCATCATTAATGTTATTCCCATATTTGCTTTGGAAAATTAGAATTTCGTCTTGAAAGAATGTCACTTTGTTTCTCCAAGGAAGACATTATTAGCATCTTTATAAAACACCTTGTGCACTAACAGTTATCTTCTTTCCTTATCCAATGTTTCATATATTCACGAATCATCTTTTCTCTTCTATTCCAGAAAAATATGCCCAAATTCAACAAAATCCCATTCTACCTCCAGCCCCATTCTTCCTCCGGAGCAAAAACTCTAAAGAAGTAAGTGTCTTGTCTACTCTGGGAGTGTGATTCCTTTTTAATTATGGGATGCAAAAACAACCGTACATCTACAGGCATGGATGCTTGGAGTGCTGATTTCCCCCTGTGCGTTGTCTGCAGGGACCGCCTCTCGGCCAGCGACATGCTCCAGGTGAGGAAGGTGATGGAGCACGTTTACGAGAAGATCATCAACCTGGACAACGAGTCGCAGACCACCAGCTCCTCGGCCAACGACAAGCCGGGGGATCAGGAGAAGGAGGAGGACATGGCCATGCTCGCCGAGGAGAAGATCGAACTAATGTGTCAAGACCAGGTGGGCTCTTTGCTCCAGATGTATTGGTGTCAAAGCTACGAGCAAAGTCATTGTAATAACCTATTATCTTTCATCCTCCAACCAGGTTCTAGATCCCAACATGGACCTGCGAACAGTTAAACATTTTATCTGGAAGAGCGGAGGGGACTTGACGCTTCACTATAGGCAGAAGTCCACGTGAAAATGCTCATTTAAAATAACAAACACGAACTCTTCGTCATTTGCCAATCACCACCCACCTCTGACATGTAGTACCCTAAAAAAATCGTTGTGTGGTCGAGAGTCGCGGTATCAATGAGAAAAATGTGAGGAAACGAAGCTCGAGGTGTATCATAGAGAAGTGACCAGAACAGGCCGGAGCAGCCGAGAGACACCGGGGACACAAGGGTCCGTAGTTTCATCTTTCTTTCTTTTTACAGTTTGAAGAAAGGACTTTCTTTTTCCTTCTGATTGGCGTTTTATTTTGAAGGGACGGTATGTGTTTGTGTCCAAGCGTGTGTGTGTATGCACATGGATGTAGTAGACTTGTTTTGTTTGTTCTAGTACATTCCAGGAAACTGTCCTTGTTCCACAAACACTCAGCAGGATCGGGGCACTTGGTCTCTGGGTAGCGTCACAGCCTCTCCTCTGTTCTGCTGTCATCTTAACTCTTAGACATCAAATTACCGCAGAGCTTGAAACCTCCTTGACAGAAGCACTTGTCTGTCTTTTTTAGCTGTGCTGGTCTCAATGTTCTTTTTCGTTGTTGTAAATATGTGAACAACTTTTTTTGATTTCAGTGACTTTCATTTGCAGCAGTTTTATTCCGTTGTTGTACAGTTTACTTAACATTTTTTTTTTTTTTTTAAATCCCTAGAGCACATTCACGGTCATTAATTTGACTTTGATGTTTAAAATATTTAATTTGTTGTATTTAATGCAACCCAAAAAATCCAAGTCATCTTAGCAATCGGGGAAATGATATGTAAGTTATATCTTTAATAACATGCTTACCCTTGGCTCATGAGCAGTGATGACAGTGAGGGCTCTTCCTAATGTATTCATTTAGATTTAATAGTTAAATGAATAGAACTTGAAGGGGAATCTCATCTAAGAGAATATATAAATATATCACCGTCATGTGGAAATCTCCAAAGTGAACAGGAAAACACTTTTTTTTTCTTCTTGCAGATCTTTTCAATGTACATTTTCCGCAGTTAATTTTTGCCATGAAGAGTGTAACGCCATCACAGGGGGGACGCATCGAGTGAGCTCTAATTGGCCAAAATCATGATGGGTACCACAATTAGGCCATGACGCTGCAATATCCCTTGTAATAATTTGTGAAATATGTATATTTTAGGCATTCAAAGAAATAAATTGGAATGGTTTAACAATGACACATTATGGGGATTGTAAATGGATGCGTTTGTGTGCGGAACAAGAAAAACAAGGGACGATTTTTCTTTTTTAAAGTGATATGATTGTTTAACCTTCACCCATTCACATTCATCAAAAGATTCTGCACTCATACCTAATAAAACATACAATTAATTGATAAAATATCTGCAAAAATACTTTTCCTTATTTTACACACTAGCACCTACTTTGACAGTGAAAAACTTTTAAGAAGCCCCCTAGAAAGAGAAATAATAACTCAACAGCAGCATCACTGTGGCTAGACGTCTTACATACTGTATATCTAACAATTGCACATTATCTGCCAACTCACAGGCAGCATATGTCTACTGTTGCATAGATTACAAATATTTAAAAGAGTAAAATCAGACATGGGGGATATGATTCCAGCCATACAAATTATTTTTAACGGATCCCAGGCTGCATAGCTGAATAAATCAAATTAGAAACGGTGTTTAAAACATACCGACCTCGTGAAACCTGGAGTAAACTCATTTTCTGCACAAACATTTCCGTCATACAAACACTTAAAAAATCCATAACATGGGCAGTACTGTAAAATGTTCCCTCGTATAACCTTAAATGCTACCTTTTTAAAGCTTTGGGATTTCTTTTAAAAACACAACGGATGTAACAATGCGCTTAAAAAAAAGTAGTAGTGTTTTTGGGATATTAAGGTGCGGCTGTGCTTTGCTGTATGCCTTTGGAAGTGTTAAAGTATTCATTCAACCGAAGCAAAGCCCTGTCACCCGTATAATCTAATAATTTTGCACCAAAGCATGAAAATGCTTTGACCTTAGTGTACAAATTAGCAGTAACTCTCCCACATATAAAACAAATAGTATTTCTCTAATGAGTTTGTTTCTGTAGTGTAACTTACTTCATGAGGGATTGTTAGACTGTAATATAAAATCAGACAAGCGTGTCTCTGTTTTTTTTCCTATACAGTGTTCCTTTAAAAAAGCCCCAGTGATTGTCAACATCACTTTTTTTTTTTTGTGCGAGCTTACTCAAGAGGCGGTTCTTCCTCGTGACCTTCATATTGGTGAGCAGGAGAAACATCTAGAGGCTCCTCTGGTTCCATTGCTGGCTCCTCTGTTGTCTCCTCTCCTGGTTCCTCTGTTGTCTCCTCTCCTGGCTCCTCTGTTGGCTCTGGAGACTCTACAGGGAGAGAAGCTTCACACACAGGTGGATTTTCAGTGGATTCACACAGAGAGAGGGGCTTGGCCTCTGTGAGCGGGGGGGATGGGTCAGTGTCCGTGGAAGCAAGAGCGGAGCTGAGGTCCATGGCCGCCTCGGAGCTCAGCTCCTGCGGGTCGGGCTGGCTCTCCGCTGACGAAGAGAGCAGCACACTGTCCTCTAGTTCCTCTGCACAACAGGAAGTAGAATTAAAACAAATGTTATCCCGGGAAAATTGGGTTTTGTGACCGTTGTTTTAGAATGTAATAGATCAAAAAGAGAATAAAATATGTATATTGACATATACAATTCACATTAGAATGTTCAATTTATTTTAAATACAAATTACATTTATTTTTATAAACTTGAGTTAAAGATATGTTGTATAAAGGATTAAAAAAAAAATCAAATATGTATACAAACAATTATTAATGTGCACATTGTACTACAAAATGTAACATGTACATTACAATATTAACAGTGGTGTATTAATAAGATATTATTTCTGGATTTGCACAGTGTTAAATACATTAAAGGTCCCATGACATGGCCATTTCTACTGATCATAATTCCATTGTTGAGGTCTACTAGAATAGATTTATACTGTGCAATTTTCCAAACTCACATTGGTTTCTCATACAGCATCTCTGTATAGTATGTGTATTCCAGCGACGTGCGGTCAGGTGAGGCAGAGCCTCACTTGTCATTCCCCAATGTAACAGAAAAAAATAATAATAATACAAATAATAAAATGTGTCCACTGATCTGTGTTGTAAATGTGATTTCTGTATGATTCCAATCGCTTTTTATAGTAAAAATCGGCTAATTTGCCGAGCTCCGCTACAACTACGGGGAGCGATGAGATTGAGAAGTGAGGCAGGGACGAGCTCTGCCTCACAGAAGCCCACAGTAACTTGCTGAAGCACGGGCACTAATTTAGCGCAGGCACTTATTTTGTGAGCGCGCTCAAGCCAGTTACTGTGTGGTGAGGTGAGGCACAAATGAGCTCTGCCTCACCTCAGAATGCGTCACCCCACAGAAACTGTCTGGAAAGCGGGCCCTAAGCGCATGCCTGCACCATCTCACTGTATGTCACCAATGTAATGTTTGTAGATCCTTTTATTACATTTATCCTCGCCATCCATTGTCTCTAAATAACTTATTTCACGTATATATGATATTTAAGCTCGCTGGTCTCATCATACAACGGCAATGAAAAAAGCACCAGGGGAGGCAGCCACAACCTCTGCCGCACTGAAGGGGGCGCAAGTGAGCCCACAGGTTCTTGTTGCTACTGTTATTCTAAGCAGAGACGGTAAATGAAAATAACAAGCTAGACTTTTGAAACTACAGGAAGATAAGGAGGACTTTTACAAAAAAGTAATAAAGATTGTTGTCCAGAAGGATAGCATGGACTTCATCTTCAAGTCAAGGTAAGAACACATTTGTAATGAAAATTGGATCTTACTAAGAGAGAACAATCCAATATTTAGATTTTGGGTATCCTTTTGTTGAACGGTCTGTTTAAAATGAATCGAAGCATCAGACTAAAAAAGCTTTTGAAAATAACAGAATATTTCGATTAAAGGTGGGGTAGGTAAGTTTGAGAAACCGGCTCGAGATACACTTTTTGTTATATTCCATGGAATGCTCTTAACATCCCGATAGCAATGAATATCTGAAGTGCTTTGACAAAAAATACATAAAAACATTTCATCTGTGGAAGCCGTAGTACTGTAAAAAGCACGACCACTCATTTTAGCCGGCCCAGCTAAAATAACCTGCCTGTCAGCCTTCCATCTGTGCACAAACTTATCTCGTGCCCTCATTGGTCATGTGCGCGTTCGTGTGTGTTGGAGGAGGGGCTGTGTATTTTCAAATTCTAGCGCACTCGAGCTAGTTTCTCCAAAATTACCTACCCCGCCACCTTTAAGGTCAAAATATATAATATTTGTAAATCTGACTCTGAAAGAGTCAGTGCCTCACCAGCCATGAACCTCACCGCACGTCACTGGTGTATTCACTGACTTTCACTCTCTGTCCTAAACGCCTTGTTGGAGCTCCTGCTTCATGCCCAAAACCAAGCACTAGGCCCTGGGTAAATTAAGAGGCTGATCTCGGGCACTTTTGTCCACAGTTTGTATCTTGTTGGTCGAATGCACTTATTGTAAGTCGCTTTGGATAAAAGGGTCAGCTAAATGCAATGTCATATAATGTAATATTATGATCACAACCCCGCTATACTCTAGACAGCGCCCCCGAGCACCCCTGGGTAAATTACCGTACAGCCAATCACAACGCGTGACGTCATTGGCGTGACGTCATTGGTAAGCGACGGAAATACTAATAATATATATATTATATATAAGTACATAACGATTGATGTGTACATTAGCATAATTACTAGCTAGCCGCTAGCTGCTAACTGCCGCCTTGTTAATATCAAATCCATCATAATAACATTCCATTACCATGCTGTCATGAACGCGCGGTGCTGTTACGTGTACGCAAATTGACGTGCTTGATGTGAACGAGCATTTTGGTTAAAGTTGCGCATGCGCTATGAGCGCACATACAGGTACTTCTCAGGCATGCCGGGTAATCTGTGACGTTTCACTCTCAAAAGTTGGGCCATTTTATCATCATGCGCCAATGAGCAACTCTCATAGGAATTAATGAGGCCCCGCCTCCCACGCTGTATCCAGTTCTTATTATACCTCCATGTGTACGGCTCTGAGAATCTGCCTTGGTACAAAGTAGCAGTGAAAACATGGTACGGAGTTTCATTGATTTGGGCTTTCTCACAATAAGCAAGTGGAATGGATTTGATAATGAAGCACTGACACAGCGCTCTACAGAGAGCGGCGAGTGGATAGACCGATTCACGGTCTTTCCACATAGTAAAACCTGTTACACAGGTCTCAGTGGGGGCACTCAAGCCTGCATTACAATATAGGCAGGGACACTCTGCTGATTGTACAACAGCGTGATTTACCCATCTTTCAGCTAAAAAGCACTTAAATACCGCATTTAAATTCTGAAGAACTCAGTGTGCATCGAGACCGGGTGACGACACTACCTATTGACGCAGCAACCACTGTAAGTTATATTCTTGTTTAATTAGACTTCTGTGTTTCATTTATTCTACTCTGTATAATTGTTCTGTAGTTATTGTAGCTAAAACGGCGCTTTTGAGAGATTTTAAATCTCAGATCTGCTCAAGCGAACCTGTTACACAGGTCTCAGTGGGGCACTCAACCCTGCATTACAATATAGGCAGGGACACTCTGCTGTCGCCCATCAGCTGTAGAGAGTTAACTAATTAGAGGGGCGTGGCCCCACAGCTGTGAGAACTCAGCAATCAGGCGTCCATTTTAGGTAGCTCTTTCCTGGAGCGTCAGACAGCCGAAGACTGACAAAGACATTGGAGTCCTGCGGGAGTCACGAGGGTGGCAAAGAGGAGGCAAATCCTCCTCTGATTGAGCTAATTACCGCTGGTGTTTTATTTTATTTTATTTAGTTTTCTAGCCCCTCATGCTATAATCATGTGTATTTTCTCCATTCCTGTTCACGTGTCTTCTCGCAATCATCGCTGGCCCCGTGTATCTCCTAATCGCTATAACCGGCCTGCTCTCGTCTATCCCACATGCTCCACTGAGATCCAACATCTAGTTTCAGGGGGCCTGTGGAACTTCCAGTCAGCTGTTCCTAAGGCTGACTTCATCTCTGGCTACGCTTCCCTGCAGTCTCTGGATTTCCTTACTCTCACTGAGACCTGGATTACTCCATTCAACACATCCACCCCAGCAGCTCTCTCCACAGCATATTCCTTCTCCCATACACCCAGACCCACTGGCAGAGGAGGTGGCACTGGTCTCCTGCTCTCTCCCAAATGGAGCTTTTCCCTCTTCAAGCTACCTAACTTCACTCCTTCCACCTTTGAATCCATTGTTGTTCTCTACCGTCCACCAGTCGCCTTGGGAGACTTCTTGGAGGAATTAGATAATCTCCTCTCACACATCCCTGAAACTGGCCCTCCCGCTGTACTTCTCGGAGACTTCAACCTCCAGTCAGGGAAGATAGACGAACTAACATCTCTGTTAACCACCTTTGCTTTCTCACTGTCTCCATCCCCACCAACTCATAAAGCTGGCAATGTCCTTGATCTCATATTCTCAAGGAACTACACTACTTCTAACCTCTCTGTAAACCCGTTCCACACATCCGATCACTTCTTCATTTCATTCTCTCTACCCCTTTCCAAACATAACAAACTAATCTCTTCTCATCCTGCACCTGTCCACCGTAACCTTCGTTCCCTCTCCCCCTCTACCTTTGCCTCATCGGTTCTCTCAGCCCTCCCTTCCTCTGACTCGTTCCAACTCCTGCCTCCAAACTCTGCTGCAGAAACTCTCCTCTCTACTCTTTCATCCTCTCTGGACTCTCACATCTCGGCAGGCTCGTCAGTCCCCTCCTGCTCCCTGGCTAAATGACGCACTGCGTGATAATAGAACCGTCCTTAGGGCAGCAGAGTGGAAACAGTGGAAATCCAAACACCATGACGACCTCCTAACCTATCAGGCTCTCCTCTCCTCTTTCTCTGCTTCGATCGCTCAGGCAAAAAGCACTTTCTTTCAAGATAAGATCCAATCTTCCTATTCCAATCCCAAAAAACTATTTTCCATCTTCTCCACCCTCTTGGACCCTCCCAAAGCCCCTCCCCCATCTCACTTCTGTCAAGCGACTTTGTTAACCACTTTGAAAAAAAGGTTGATGATATTCGCTCTTCTTTTTCTGACTCACCTTTACTCACCGCTGGGTCACCAGACCCTCCTTCCACCCACACACTAACCTCCTTTTCCCCTCTCTCTCCAAGTGAGGTTCTTACCCTCATTACCTCTGCCCGCCCTACCACCTGTCCTCTGGACCCTATCCCTTCAAACCTCCTTCAGACTATCGCTCCTGATATTCTACCGTTTCTCACCCATTTCATCAACACTTCTCTTACTTCTGGTCACTTTCCAAACAGTCTTAAGGAGGCAAGAGTAAACCCTCTCCTAAAGAAACCCACTCTCAACCCGTCTGATGTTATAAACTACAGGCCTGTCTCTCTCCTCCCGTTCCTGTCTAAAACACTTGAACACGCTGTCTTTAAACAACTCTCCTGTTATCTCCATCAAAACAACCTTCTGGATCTGCACCAGTCTGGTTTCAAGGCAGGTCACTCCACAGAAACTGCTCTCATTGCTGTCACTGAGGAACTGCACACTGCCAAAGCAGCATCCCTCTCCTCTGTCATCATCCTGTTGGACCTGTCTGCTGCATTCGACACGGTGAACCATCAGATCCTCCTTCGCACTCTCCAAGAACTTGGAGTTTCAGGCTCTGCACTTTCCCTCCTCACCTCATACCTCAAAGACCGAGTCCGAGTCCGACCCTTGTCAATTAACTACAGGGGTCCCTCAGGGCTCTGTTCTTGGTCCCCTCCTCTTCTCCCTGTACACAAACTCGCTCGGATCAGTCATTAGCCCGCATGGTTTTTCACACCACTGCTACGCTGACGACACCCAATTAATTCTGTCCTTTCCCCGCTCAGAGACCCAGGTCGTCGCACGCATCCCTGCTTGTCTAGCTGACATCTCTCAGTGGATGTCTGCTCGTCACCTCAAGCTCAACCTTGACAAGACTGAACTGCTTTTCCTTCCGGGAAAAGATTGTCCCACTCTTGACCTGACGATCAACATCGGCACCTCTGTTGTTTCCCCAACTCAGACTGCAAGGAATCTGGGTGTGACCCTAGATAACAACCTGTCCTTCACTGCAAACATCGCTGCTACAACCCGTTGCTGCAGATACACGCTCAGGAAGATACGTCCCCAGCTGACCCAGAAAGCCACGCAGGTTCTGGTCCAGACTCTCGTCACCTCACGCCTAGACTACTGCAACTCCCTCCTGGCTGGTCTACCTGCATGTGCCATCCGACCTCTGCAGCTCATCCAGAATGCAGCGGCTCGTCTGGTCTTCAACCTTCCTAAATTTTCCCACACCACTCCGCTCCTCCGCTCCCTTCACTGGCTTCCGGTAACTGCTAGAATCCACTTCAAGACAATGGTACTTGCGTACCATGCTGCGAATGGATCTGGCCCTTCCTACATCCAGGACATGGTTAAACTGTACACCCCAGCGCGTGCACTACGCTCTGCATCAGCCAAACGACTCGCTGCACCCTCGCTGCGAGGGGGACCCAAGTTCCCATCAGCAAAAACACGTGGGTTTGCTATCCTGGCTCCAAAATGGTGGAATGAGCTCCCCATTGACATCAGGACAGCAGAAAGCTTACACACCTTCCGGCGCAGACTGAAAACTCATCTCTTTCGACTCCACTTCGAGCGATAGAATTACTAACAATGAACTGCTAACAGAGCACTTATATACTAATAAAGGACTGGCTTATCTATAGCCAGTTGAGTAGCACTTGAAATGTTTGGCTCTATGAAACCTGATGTACTTATATGATTCTGTTTTCTTCAAGGTTGTGTCTTCCTGGTCGATTGTACCTATTGTAAGTCACTTTGGATAAAAGCGTCAGCTAAATGCAATGTAATGTAATTAGAGATGTCCCGATCCGATCACGTGATCGGGGCCGATCACGTGATTTTCAAAAGATCGGGAGAAAAAAAATCTGGGATCGGGATTCTTTTTTTCTAATTTTTTTTTTTTTTACATTTAATGTTACAAAACAAAAATGACCATGTTCACGTCTTAAAGTCATCCTGAGGCCTTAGTTTTGGTTTGAAATGACTTCTGACTTCTTTTGGGCTTGTTTTCAGACCTGGTTGCTTATTTCTCTCAAAGCTGGCAACAGAGTGGGCGCGCAGTGTCTAGCAGTAAGCTAACGAGAGGCTACGTTCAGCTGGTGACTCGGGACTCGAGACAGAGAAAATTTCAGGAGTTTGGAAGTATTATAAAATTGAAAGCGAAGGCAGTGTAACAGCCAGATGCAATGTTTGCAAGGCGGAGGTTCCGCGTGGTGGAAAGAACAGAGCTACGTTCAACACGACCAATCTAATACGCCACCTGAGAAACAAACACCAACAACAACAGGACGAGTACACAGCGGCCACTCAGGGAACGGCACTGAAACAACAGACACTTTTAAAAGGAAAGAGAAACTGCCCCAGAACAGTGAAAAGGCCAAACAAATAACAGCCAAGATAGCTGAACTCATCGCGTTGGATGACCAGCCGTTACCTTTTTTTTCTCTTAATGCATTGCATAAAGATCGGATCGGGAAAAATCGGTATCGGCAGATTGTCAAAATCAAATGATCGGAATCGGATCGGGAGCAAAAAAATGTGATCGGGACATCCCTAAATGTAATGTAATGTAAAAGTGGGGGGGGTTTAAACTAATCATTTCAAAAGGTGGGGGGGACTTGTCCCACCCTCATATAATGGCTGCGACGCCCATGGATATTATATCTATACTGTGATACGAGACAAGATATTGTAATACATATGTAATATCCTAAGTGATGTAATTTTTTGACTTTTTTTCAGCTGTACTATTACTTGCCTTTACCCACTTAGTCAATAATTCCACAGTTGTGATGTTTATTTATCAGTATTCTCAATTTGTAAATATGTTGTAAATGGTAAAATATGCCATATTGATAGGAAGGTGTTTGGTTAAAAATATTGGAATGAATGATTAACTTTCTTATCTCCCAATCCATTCAGCCCACGTTTTTTTCTCCAGGAAACTTTGTATGATGTTGTCCCAAACTTACCAACGCCAGAGATGTCCCCGTCCTTCTCCTCGTCCTTCTCCTCGTGCATGGCCAGTAAATTGTTGGTCATGTCGATAGAAGACACGGACAGATCCAGTCTGTCCACCAAATCTGCCGGGTTAGGGGTAGCAACTGCCGCCTCAGTGTATGAGAAACCTAAAAGGAAAAAAAATCAATAAGATTCCAGGGAGACACACAAGACACAACTCGTACATCATTATCCTCTTAAGGAAACTGACCAGGGTCCATGACCCTCTGGACGGGTGGAGGTAGAGGAGCCTCATCGAGGGTGATCTTCTCCAGATCTATCACGTCTTCACTTGGACTTGAAGGTGCCATCAAAGGTGTCTGGAAAACAGATGAAGAATATGTAAGCCCTGCCTCTACCAATAGATTAATCTTGTGTATAAAAAATAAGCAGTGACATAAGCAATATATCTAGAATACATGCTAACATATTTGCTGGTTTTCTCGGTTCAAATGTGACATTAAAAACATTTTGGAAATATTTTTTTCTTGATAATTATTCACTTAATTGGAAAGAGAACAATAGATTCGTAAAAAATGACTTAATGTGAACTCAGATGTACCTCTGTGTATCCATGTGTCGGCAGCTCCGGAGCAGGCTCCTCCTCAGAAGCAGAGGTGGGAGGCTCCGCCGGCATCTCCTCAGGATTTATTGGGATCCGGTGCAAATAGCCATACCCAATGCCACAACCCAAACTAAGAGAGAAAACAGAATAACGCTGTATGATCTGAGGAAATCTTCATTGTAAAATAATGGACTGCTTACTCTCTGTTCCCTCACAATGGTTGATTGACATATTACAAAAGCAGTCACTAAAGCATGTTTCTGTGTATTCTCACGTACCTGCCCTCTCCCCCCCACGCTCCGTTTGGTGTGACCACCACCTCTCTGCAGGCATCTGAAATTGTGTTGTACACCATCAGCTTCAGAGGCTTCCCTTCATGGGCCTCGATCAGCGAGAAGAAGTCTTCTGACTGGAAATCAGCAGAAGAAGTTAACCACGAGCCATCTTTCACAGCTTTGTTAAAAGATACAATGAATCTTACTAATGATTATCAGTTTAAAAAAAGGTAAGCATTATATAAAAATGATTCTTACATCCTGCAACACTTGATCCGCTCCGACAATGTAGTCACTGTGAGGCTGAAGCTCGGCCAATGAAGCGGGAGAACTAGCTTCCACATCCTGCAGGAAAGCATTAACAGGCGTTAGTAAACTGAAGATGGAGCTATAATGGGGTATTGAAGTTCAAATCTGTAAGGACAGTTGGTTTGGTTTTCCTAGTTCTTGATGAAGAAGCTCACCAGAACATGCCAGACATTCTCGTTGGCTCCATGGTAGCTGCAGAAGCGAACGCTGGCCCCCAGCAGGCCCTGTCCCCCCCACATGCTGCTGGGCACCACCTCCAGCTCACGGACGCTCGTGGTTTTGGTGCTGTACACCACCATACCCACGGCTCTCTCCATGTTGGCTTTCAGAATCTCCTTCAGCAGGTCATTCTCCTCGTTCTGGTGATGTGAAGAGTCAAAAGAGTCATTATTTTATGCTTCTGTATGTCTGTGCAATCTTTGTTAATGACCAACCTGTGTGACAAGGGACATAACTACTCAAAAATGGACAATCAATAAACTTACAAGTCTTTTGTTGTCCAGAGACAGAATGAAGTCAAAGAAGGGCTGCAGTCCGGCCTTTTCTGCAGGGGAATTTGGCTGCAGCTGTGGAAACCGAAAGAATTGTGCTTTTAGAATATAACTTGGAAATGTCTAAATATGAAAATGATGACAAAACCAGAATATTGTTTTTGGAGCATGTAAATCATCTATTTCTTCCCCTACCTACTTCAAGGTTAATAGCTGCAAATAGGGATTCCTATTATGGATTAATCATTTATATATTCATCTTTAAGTCTCCTTATAATGGTGGTTTGGTCAGCCTTACAGTCAAAATATTCAATTATAAGCATATAAATAACAGAAAAGCACCAACGTTTGAAATACCAAATGTTGGGGATTATCGCTTGGTCGCCCTCTCGATCGATGCATCGATTTTGTTTATTATTTAGTTAATCAAATCAGCACTAATGTTATTTACTGTAAATATACTTTTCATGCAACGGGATTAAAGAAAGGGTTTTAGTAAGGAGAGGATCGGAGGCTAGTGAAAATTCATCTTGTTTTATTTGCCATCAAGCTGATCATTAGCTATATTAGTCAGAGCATTAGCTAATATTTAGCAATTATGCTACTATGACTACGGTTTTAAAAACCAATCATGTAGGGTAATTATCAGGGGACTAACGCCATTCTGCTGGTGGACATTATATAAAACAAGTTACAAGCCTCATTTAACCGTATTTACTGTAGAATTACACGAGTAGATAGGAGATTATGTGGCATGGTCAATAAGTAAACAGTGCCAGCTCATCGGGTTTAACCGGTGGGGTTTGCATCAGCTAGCTCCCAGTTAGCATATAGTAACAGTCATGATAAGCTGCTGTACACGCTGTCCTAAATCAAAGAAAGAGGAATAACGTCTTACGCCATGCACGTGGTATCCATAGGTTCCTCCTTCGGATACTTCTGAACTCTGTGATAACCCCATTTTCGCAAGGAACTTTCAAATATGAGCTAATTTCATCAGAAAATATCAAGAGTATGAGAATGATTACGGCTGACAGACGGCGGCCATCTTGTCTGTAGTCCAAAACAATCGAACATGGCAGGTATCGAACACACAGCGCAGGATGACGCATCGTAGTGTTTGTGACCATGGTTATGGAAATCAGTGATAAGTCACCGTTTAATGTACTGCACATTTTTAAAATTATGGTAGAGTGTGTGGAGAAAGAAAGTTAAAATATGTCGCATTATAAAGTCCCTGTCACTGTTCGAAGTAATACTTTATTGTGTCCATACATTTAATATTACTTCAGTTTATCAAAATATCGATATTTCGAAATTATGCAGAAGACTTCATAAAGAATGACATTGTATATATATGTCAACACAAAGTCATAATATAGTAGCCTATGTCAAAAATATGAGAAAAGACGTCCGAGTGTAGTATGAAAACAACATAACAAAAAAGGAAATATTATAGTGTGGTCGAAATTCCACAATTAATCACCCTCTGGTAAGAAATCAAGAAATATACAAGTTTAAACCAAACTGTGTTATTCAATGAAGAGTTAAAGCATTCAACATAATCAATCTATTCCAGTTTGAAGGAGAGTCTTGCACCAGCAATGTAGTACAATGATCTGGTCAAGTTAAAACTAAAAGGCAAGCACTTACTACAGGAAAAATACACAGGAAAATGGAGGGTACATCCAATCAAAATGTACATTAAAGTTAGTTGAAATGGTGATCAGACAAACAAACCTAACATCCATATAATAAATGCCTGACAATGGTCAAGATGACACCCTTCTGTCTGTTGAAGGCATGAGAAAATCAAAGTTAGTGACCTATATGGGTCATTCCAGAATTGGAGGACAATTTAGACTCCAACATTTTTGAAAAATTAACCTTTTATTTTATAATTTTTTTTATGTATTCAGGAAAAACATTTGATGCCCAGCTAGGCATCAAATGTATATTTTCCAATGAAGAATTACCCCTGTTACTCTAATTATAGTAACAGGGTTGAAAGTAACAGGGTTGAGAATCAATGCTAATTTAATGCTACTTTCAAGGCAAGGACAAACTTGGATATCTAATGCAAGAAAGATAACTTTGAAATTAATATGCTTTATTCTGATAATATCAGTAACAGGGTTGAGTGGGTCAGAGTGCCACACTATTTTAAGACTGAAAAGATTGTAAAAATATGAAAAATAAAAGAGAGGACTTAGTTTTGGTCTACCCATGGCACTAGCACATGGCTTGCTGATGTCACTTCCACTGTGTCATCTGACTTACAGTTTTTTCACTTCCTGTGCCAATCTAAAAAGGTTTGGGTAACAGGGTTGAACGCATGTTGAGGGACACACCAAATGTGCAAAATTACTGTTATCTAAAATATGTTTATGATTTAACAAATTGATTTTACCATTACAAGAGACATATATCAATAGAATAATACCAAAAAAAGTAAATAAAATCCCTATTTTAAATGTTATATTTGACATGCAAGTTGGTCACCAAGAAGCGGGGACAAGAGAAAAATGCGATTTTAGGGGGTGTTCGAGAGCTATTTGATCATTTAAATAATATTTTGAAACCACTTTTTCTACAGCTTTATATACATTTTGTCTCAAGACAAGTATGTTTAACACAACAAGTGCATGTTTTAGCATTTTGGGCATCCATGGATTATTAGATTTTTTATATGGGGGACAAGAAATGTCCTCCAATTCTGGAATGACCCATATATAATTAAAGGAGACTTATGATACATTTCTCTGATAGTTGGCCTATGATACAAATATGAGAAAAAAAAAAAAAGTATAGTTTGTCAAAAATAAAAATAAAAATCTTGATACTATAGTGAGTAGGCCTATGTGGAAAATATCAGAAACAACAACATAATATAGTAGGCCTATGTTGAAAATTATCTGAAAAGACAAAATGGTAAAGTGTGTCAAAAACAGTCATAATGATGAAAATATGAGGGAAAATAACAGTCAAGTATGACTGAAGCCCCTGTTGTCAACATGTATTCTTGTGCAAGACTCTTAAAAAAACCCAATTCCTCCGAATGGCATGGCCAATCTTGTGTGTGTGTGTGTGTGTGTGTGTGTGTGTGTGTGTGTGTGTGTGTGTGTGTGCAGCAAGGCCGTAACCATGGAGTCCACATTGGGGGGGACCACAAATTCAATACAAATTTGAATACTAATTTCCTGCCATTCTAAAGGAAAATATATAAAAATTCACTAACACAGGGGATACTTTAAAACCTGTTAAACCCTATTCCTCCGCCCGTGGGGGCAAAAAACAACAATATTCACGAAACTGTGTCTCAGGCATGGGCGCCGCGTAGGAAGCATCCTCAATGTGGGGTGGGACAATTTGACGGGGGGTGTGGGCAGGTGGTGGACCTAACCTCCTCTGGGGGGCATGCTCCCCCAGGAAGATGTTTTTTTAAATGTTGAAGTTAAAAGCATCAATCTGGTGCACTTTGAGTGCAAAATGAAGAGATCTATGGATACATCTCTCAACACCCATATGAAACAGAACTGTAAACAGATTTACTTTTTCTTTATGCATATTTTACAAATCACTCCCCTAGCTACTATTCCTGAAAAGTTCGGTTTTAACATCAGAACTACAAGTTATTTACACAAAGAAGCTAAACCGGAGGGTTCATTAACATTACCATTACGAAATAAAATAATATAGATTAGTTTAGGGCCAACTAGAAAAAGATACCAGAACTGATGGAGGGCAAATTAAAACATGTCTGACCTGCTTGGAGCATCAACGCTAACTGAAGCTGGACTCGGACGTGCGACAGCGAAATACACCCCCCGGGTACAAAATAAAGGTATGCATAAACAAACAAAGGCGGAACCAATTTACATGTGAAAAAAATATATATCATTTTGGTGAAGTTCATAATAACAGAAAATAAAGATTTTCAAGTATACAAATAACCAAAATAAAAAAGTCATAGAATAGCGATTTAATAAAAAAAAAATGTATATCACTTAGGCTATATATTGGGGGGGACATTTTGAGCGTATCTGAATATTGGGGGGGATGTGTCCCCCCCAATGTATATGGTGAATTTGGCCCTGGTGTGCAGGTGTGTGCAGGTGGGACCTTGCATGGCAGTCCTTGCCTCTGTATGTGTGTGTGACTGGGTGAAAGATGACTCGTATATATTTAAGTGCTTTATGGTGTCGAAAAGACTGAAAATAAATGCTATATGAATGCATTCCATTTAAGATTCTTGAAAAAAAAGCTAGAGTACAGTACGCCATAGAAACGTCATTTTGCAGCGTGTCATAATAAAAATAGTTGAAAAATAATTGTAGAGTATATCATTAAAAAAAGTGAAGCGTCAAAGTGCAAATTGGAGAAATGTTGTACCGTTTTAAAATAACCCTTGAATAAAAAATGTCCAACAGTCGAGCGTGTTGAGCATCTTATTATTACATTTAAGTGAATTTACTATTTATAATTGTGTAGCATATTTTTTAAGTGCTTCGGAAATCTTTTGAGGGCCAAACATTCAAACTCAATATGTCTTGATGGAATACACGAATATAATAAATACCCATAAAGTGAATACATTTTAAAAGTTTTATTATATTACTGCAATACAGAAATATTATAACATATTGTTAAGCAGATACTTGATAATCCACAATCAGCAAAGGCAGTAGAAAATAATTCACAACTCGAAGGCTCAAAATGGAGGAGTGTTATCATTTAATTACTGGCTGCTTTAAGTGGATTTACGCACCATGGCCAGCTACTTGCAAAGTATGCACATTTGTGTTATGATATGTGGGGCATCACTTTTTAAAATGCTTTATTGCCTTTGTGACCTTTGTAATAAATATGACATAAAACAAGTTAACTTACAATGATGAAGCGGTAGCAACAGAGGCGAGACCAAGAAATATCAGCGGCCATGGTATAAGAAATTAAATAACATAAAAAATATCAGGAAATCAAATAAAAATACATATTAATTATTCAAGTGCGTTTTCTCTTAAAATAAAGGCAAATATTTGTAGGCAATAGAAAAAATATCCAGCTAGGAAAAATAGTTTATCAATGATTCCTTTTTTCCATTGAAATATTATTACAAATGCATAGGCAGTGCTTTGTACATTAAATTATCTTACACAGTCATGTCCCTAGAATGCGTGGCTATAAAATCTGCCCTGTGCTACCCCTGCTCCGGGCCGGGCTCCATCAGCCCGATGAGGGACTCCAGGAGGAAGGTGCTGGACTCGTACTGCGGCAGGTTCACAGAGCTCAGCAGCTGCAGGTGGAAAAAGCTGTCGGGGTGCCTGTGAAGTTTAAAAGAGCTATGTAGAGGTCCAGAGGTGTAGTCGCTGTCGAAGAACTCGATGTCGGAGTCTGAAGCCAGACTCAGGCCCATGTACCTGCCGGAAAAATAGTCCAGGGTGGGGGAGGGGGAGCTGGGGAAGCCCTCCAGAGAGTCAAAGAAGTCTAGGTTTGCTGTCTGCCGTACTTTGTGGTTCAGCTGGCTGCACGCAGAGTAGTTATTATTTTCACACATGCTGAGGGGAAGTGACAACCCTCTATCTAAATCAGGGAGGTCCTGACTCCCATCGAGGCTTCCTCCCGCAGAGTCGTCGGAGGAGGAGGAGGAGGAGCAGGAGGATTCGGTCATGTCGCTGCTGCAACTGCTCTCCTCCATCGACAACCGTTCTTGGGGGAAGTGAAATGAAGGCGTTGTGGGCATGGTGAAAGGAAGGCTGTCCTCCTCCGAGGTGAAGCCGAAGGGGCAGCTCTGGTCCTGTGCGCTCTGGTCCTGTGCGCTTTGCCCTGGTTCGGCCTCCTCCTGCTGCTCGTACACGTCCAGGTCCTCTGGGAGTCCCGTCTGCTCCTCTTGGCTCACTGATTCCTCCTGCAGTCGCCTCTCCATCTCCAGCTTCATGACGGTGTGGATGTAATGAGTCTGCACACGTCTGGAGTTGAACTCGATGCGGCCCTGAGAGTTCCCACAGACGCCCGTAGTGCAGCCACACGGGAAGTTTAAGCGGTCCTCCTGTGAGTAAAAGACAGGAAGTTAAGGTAAGGCTGCAGGAATACACAGTATTAACACCATGATCAATAGTTCACCATCAGAGAGGGGGGTTGAATGTGTTTTAAATCAAAAGGTGTTTTTCAAGATTCCAATTAAATGACTGCAGTGATAAGCAAAATGATTTTTACTGTAAAAGGGGTCCGCATAGTAAGCTGTAGCTTCAGTATGTACATGTAATGATTATGCTGAATTGTTAATAATAAATAGATATTTGAGTAATTGTATTTTTTTATTTTCTATTATCCATAAATATTGTCTTGCTTTTAATGTCCCTGCATACTGTTTTTTAGTGGCAGATACCATTTTTTTTTAATTGATAGAAATGTTGTTAATGCTTAAAATCACAAGATAGGAATGATGGTGTTTGGCTAATAGACATTAAACTTAAGACAATAGATCAATTGCTTACCTAAAGTAAATATCAAAATTGCTTCAACACACGTTTTTTGTAATTCATATGAGATGCTTAACACTAGAACCGCCAACGGGTCTATTTTACCCGCAGCTGTTTTTTGATTGTAGGTCACTTTTATTCAATAAAATATTAAAGTCTCCCAGTCCGTGACTTTAACTGAAAGTGTGTTATGTAGCACCCTCTGTTGTTAACAGTGACGTGCGGTGAGGTTCATGGCTGGTGAGGCACTGACTCTTTCAGAGTCAGATTTACAAATATTATATATTTTGACCTTAAAGGTGGCGGGGTAGGTAATTTTGGAGAAACCAGCTCGAGTGCGCTAGAATTTGAAAATACACAGCCCCTCCTCCAACACACACGAACGCGCACATGACCAATGAGGTCACGAGATAAGTTTGTGCACAGATGGAAGGTTGACAGGCAGGTTATTTTAGCCGGGCCGGCTAAAATGAGTGGTCGTGCTTTTTACAGTACTACGGCTTCCACAGATTAAATGTTTTTATGTATTTTTTGTCAAAGCACTTCAGATATTCATTGCTATCGGGATGTTAAGAGCATTCCATGGAATATAACAAAAAGTGTATATCGAGCCGGTTTCTCAAACTTACCTACCCCACCTTTAATCGAAATATTCTGTTATTTTCAAAAGCTTTTTTAGTCTGATGCTTTGATTCATTTTAAACAGACCGTTCAACAAAAGGATAGCCTACCCAAAATCTAAATATTGGATTGTTCTCTCTTAGTAAGATCCAATTTTCATTACAAATGTGGTCTTACCTTGACTTGAAGATGAAGTCCATGCTATCCTTCTGGACAACAATCTTTATTACTTTTTTGTAAAAGTCCTCCTTATCTTCCTCTAGTTTCAAAAGTCTAGCTTGTTGTTTTCGTTTACCGTCTCTGCTTAGAATAACAGTAGCAACAAGAACCTGTGCTTCAGTGCGGCAGAGGTTATGGCTGCCTCCCCTGGTGCTTTTTTCATTGCCGTTGTATGATGAGACCAGCGAGCCTAAATATCATATATACGTGAAATAAGTTATTTAGAGACTATGGATGGCGAGGATAAATGTAATAAAGGGATCTACAAACATTACATTGGTGACATACAGTGAGATGGTGCAGGCATGCGCTTAGGGCCCGCTTTCCAGACAGTTTGGGGGTGACGCATTCTGAGGTGAGGCAGAGCTCATTTGTGCCTCACCTCACCACACAGTAACTGGCTTGAGCGCGCTCACAAAATAAGTGCCCGCGCTAAATTAGTGCCCGTGCTCCAGCAAGTTACTGTGGACTTACGAGAGGCAGAGCTCGTCCCTGCCTCACTTCTCAATCTCATCGCTCCCCGTAGTTGTAGCGGAGCTCGGCAAATTAGCCGATTTTTACTATAAAAAGCGATTGGAATCATACAGAAATCACATTTACAACACAGATCAGTGGACACATTTTATTATTATTATTTGTATTATTATTCTTTTTTTCCGTTACATTGGAGAATGACAAGTGAGGCTCTGCCTCACCTGCCTCCCCTGACCGCACGTCGCTGGTTGTTAAAAATGGCCAATATGAAGTCAGATTGGAAAAAATCGCCAAAAAAATTGCCATTTATACCTATACCCGCCAGCGGGTAATATTTACCTTATAGAAAATGCAGCGTAAACATGACGTGTTGCTATAGCAATGCCTTTTGTCTACTGCGGTCCCTTATAGATAGAGAGATAGATTGAGAGAGAGAGAGAGAGAGAGAGAGAGAGAGAGAGAGAGAGAGAGAGAGAGAGATAGTTAGAGAGAGATAGAGAGATTTGTACCTAAACAAAACACAAGTCTAACACCAAGCGTTTAAATCAGCAGTGGTAGCAATATTGTATACTTCATGCTATCTGCACAAACTATAGCATATGAAAAGCTGAGAGTCCACAGATTCTATTGGTATAAGTTTCATCCCTGTGCGATCAAAACTCACTGTTCTGCATGATAAATAAAAGAACATTGTACCTTGAAAATCAATAGCGGGTACATTTGACCCGTTGGCGGTTTTAGGTATACAGCGACCTCTGGCGGTTCTAGTGTTAAAGGTGGGGTAGGTAATTCACTTCAGAAACACTTTTTGTTATTTGTCATTAAATGCTTTGACAATAAATACATTAAAAAAATTCATCTGTGGAAGCCGTGGCGCTGTAAAAAGCACGACCAATCATTTGAGCTGGCCCGACTAAAATAATTGGATGGCCTACCTGCCTGTACGCCTTCCATCTGTGCACAAACTTCATGTGCGCGTTCGTGTGTGTTGGAGGAGGGGCTCTGTAAGGAAGTCTGAAGGAAGGGGCAGATTTTTTTCGGCTGTGTACTTTCAAATTCTAGTGCACTCGAGCTGGTTTCTCCATTCTTACCTACCCTACCTTAAACAAGCTCAAACTACAATGTTGAAATATTTGTTGTCTCATTCATGCAGCATAAAGTGTGCTGGGGCCGCTCTATGCTTTTAGTGAATGAAGTCGTGTTTTGGTCTCAGTCTCGTACCTGGCACTTGATCCCTGCGAGGCTGCAGGCGCAGGTCTCCGGCTCACAGAAGCCCTGGCAGTCACAGCCACAGGCCTCCCTGGAGAGCCGCAGGGCGTGCAGCTGCCTCTTCTCCTCCCGGTCCACGCGCTTCACCCCCGCCGCCTGCAGGAGAGCCTGCCGCTGCCTGGAGGAGTATGGCTGGAGGAACCCTCCGTCCTCCAGCTCTGCATCACTGATGGGGACGTCTTCTTCTGGGACCTGCTCCACTGTGAGCCGGTCTGCCTCTCCCTGGTCCATGACCCTGCTGGTGATCAACTGCAATCAGAACAATAGATACAGTTAGGAGACTGCATGCAATGTGGTGGTGCAGGAATGAGTCCTAAAAACCTGGAATGAGTTAGCATTATACCAATTTTGATTCCCTCCTCTCCAAGTCAACTGTGTTTTCTTATGTGTTTTTGGTGAAAGGCCCGAAATAAATAAGTAGACGACATATTTTACGTATTTTTAACTACATAACTCCTATTATTATTTATTTCATTTAAGTTTTGCCAGTTCTGTTCAACCGTCCAATATTTTGCACATTTGCAGACACGCTACCTCTCATCCACTTTCCATACCAATACTGCACATATTTGATTAGATTTGATTATTATACGTACTTAGCAATAGGATACTTTTTTTCAGTGTATCCAGATTTCATGTAAATAATTTTCTATATCTCAACGTATAATAGTTTCAATTTTTGGGTTGTTTTTCATACTTTAACTGTGTTTATGTATGCACCACGTACAGCAAGGCACATTCCTTGTATGTGTTAACTTACTTGGCAATAAGCCTGATTCTGATTCTGATAACATGGTGTTATAATGTGAAGTTTATCCAACTGAACAAAACGTCTAAGTATTATAAATGTTGGTTTTATTTTCTGCAATATTCCAAAATCCAATCAACAAAAATCCCATTACTTATTTCTTGAGGTACCCCTTGTGATGCCAACTTCCTTGTCTGCTTATAGCACATCAGCATTGCACCACTCCATGCAGACTGATGTAGAAAGTGACTGCACTCACTTTGTGTTTCAGCGCCTCCAGCCTCTCTCTCCTCCGCCTGTCTCTGAGCCTCTCTCTGCGCCAGTGCTGTCGCTCCAGCGCATGATCAGCCATCGTGTATCTCCGCAGGGTGCTGTGCGTCTGCACCATGCCCAGGGTGGCCCCCCCGTGGCTGGGCACGCTGGTGAAGCCCTGACAGCGGGGGAAGCTGAACACTGTCACCTGGTCAAAGCGCACGTTGCTCTGCGGGCCTGCAGCGAGCTTCGTCCACTTCAGGATAGACCGAACTGCTTCAAATAAGAAACAAACAAAAGTGAGGCACTGCAGATACTCATGATACACTTTGAAACAGGCCCCTTATCAAATTAAGGAAAATCAGTCCTACATCGTCAAAGATTATCAGAGTGGTGCGTTTATGAAATCTTGAAGAAAACTATTTTTTTCGCAGGCCTCTACTATATAAACAAACAAAAAAAACAGAGACAATTCTTGATACATTTAAGTAAATGGTGGCTGCGTTTAACAACAGTAAAACTTGACCAAAAGAGCCGTTTAGAAACTCTTACAAAACTATATGCTAACTACTTTCTACTTGTTGCAGACGTGTTTTCATTGTAATCTATTAGGGAAAATGTTGTTGTCTGAAGTAATGAGCAAATGAGTATTGGGTTATACTGCACAAGTGAAGTGAGAGTTTGTGAACAGATGTTTTGATATAGTTTTTCCCCCATTTACTTCAACTAATCAAGACTTCTGATTCTTTGTCCAGCATGGAGGAACACTAAAAACCTCTTCACAAAAACTGCATAACAAGGGATGATTAATGATATACAAACGGTCACGTGGAGTATTCTTTTAACCTTTAGTGCAATTCCGAGAAAGGATACTTGGACTTGATAAATACAGCTGAGCCACTGAACTTTGACACGTGCTCTGTGTGCTGTAGTTTTCCAAGTGGCCACTAGGTGACACACTACAGGTGCCTCAATTAAGTGGCTTGTCTCAACAAAAAACATGTTGGGAGGAAATACCAGGCAAAGGGTCTATGGACAGATTAATAGAGACAAGAAGTACTGCCGTGTCCAACTGAGGTTTACAAGATCATAATTCATCTGACAGTTAAGTCTTCAATATTTATTAGATGACTGTTTTTTTTGTTGACAGTTTTTCTTCAAACCTTCACACATAACTGAGGCTGAACTCTAAAAGTCAGTAAACAACAGAGACCAGCTGACGGAGCTCATCTCCGCTGCTGTGTGTCTAAAGCAGGGCTCTCCAACACGTCGATCGGGAGCTACCGGTAGCTCGCGGGCAGCTTTTCAGTAGCTCGCCGCTCGATTATCGATTATAGCGTTGTAAGGTTGCTTCTTGATTTTTCGGCCGCGGCTGGACAATAACGTTTTTTGATTTTAGAATTACACGAATATCAAATTGGCCGGTGACGCAGAGATCAACAGGTCAGTTCAGGAACAGACGTGACAGCGGCACAGCGACACCACACACGGAGCAGTCTGCTTTCTCCACCAACACCTGTCCAGAACCAACAGCAGAATGACCCGCTCTGAATCAGGCCCGTGTCGCTGCGGCTCAGAGACACACAGGGAGGGATTTGTGTTTTTTGAAAAACACTCGTTATCATCATGTCAGGTTTTTGGTGGATTTAATCAAGTCTTGGATTGCAGAGTATGAACGTCCTCTTGCTATTTTCAGTTGATAAATACTTGTGTAAAGTTTGTGAAGGCAGAAGGAAAGCTTCCGCGATCACTGTCTCCTCTCCGTTCCACCAAACCCGCCCCCTCCCTGAAAATAATGAGTGACAGGCTGATAGTGACCCGATAGAAACTTTATTATTCACTTAATCACTGATTACGATATGATGAAGCTAACTTAGTCTCATACATTCATTGGATTTATGTAACAGTAAGACAGAGAATAAGTGTGCACCCACATGCACTATTTTTGTTTTTATAATGCTGTTGTAAATACTCCCTTTTTTAACAGAAGACCGTTGCTAGAAGCTGCAGCTAGACTGCAGAAGTATTAGTTTTTTGTTTTTGAGGATGGAGCAATTTCACACACAGATATAGGGAGGTTAGACCATGGATGTATAAGACCTATACAATTGATTTATTATGGTTTATAATTTAATGTCAAGACGAAGAAGAAGAAGAAAAAGATGGCTGAACTGTTCAGTGTCAATCCTGTGGAGATGGAGGTTATACATCTCCAAAATCATGTTCAGCTTAAGTCTCAGCATAATAATATGTGAGAAATTTTCGTTTTCTTGGACCTTGATGTGAAGTTAAGATTTGTGATAAGCTTTACCCAGATAGCAAAATATGAGTGAATCAATGTTGAAATATGGTTAGGCAGAAATATTGAATCCATGTTGAAACCCGGACATTGAAATTAAACAGAAAGCGCAAATTGTTTTAATGTTGAATAAACGTTGGACTTTCAACCATAACTGACACTATCAATGTTGATTCAACCATCATCTAAATAGGAATCTACATGCACATTTTTGGTTGATTTTACATTGAATCAGTGTTAGGAATCAATATTGATTCAACCATCATCCAAATGGGAATCTAAATGTAAAACTTACATTAAAATATTCAACTTTTCTAAGCATACTGTAACACATTAAAAAAGTGAATGTTTTTCACCAATGACTTTTCTGCGTATAGGTCTACATCTTAACAGACCATTAACAAGTGCAACATCAATACTGTACTGAATGAAGTGGTCCAAACTTGTAAACACACACTACACCATGTATTGTTGTCAGACGATTGTTATTAGCTTGTTCAAAATTACCTTGAATTACCATATTTCCCAAAATGTATGAAATCAAACTAAAAATGACAGAAAACATGATTTTAATATTCAAATTTATTTTAGAAAACAGGCAGCAATGCGTCCCTGAGCAAGACTCTTAACCCGTTATTGCTCCCCAAACGCTGTGGAATAAATGCAGAGGACACATCGTGTGTGCAAATATACAGTGACACAAGATACCCCCATAAAAAAAAAGGGTGTGTAAGAACCATTGGTGCAACTCCAAACAAGAACAGCCTGAAGCTTCAAGTCTTCCATGAAGGCGAAGCTGTAAACATTTGACTTATTTTTGACTGTAAGAACAACAGTCTATTGTCCATGAAAGAACAGTATTGTCTATGAGGCGGTAACCTTTGTACTGTATGCACATGGAAAACACATTAGAGTGTGGTGGGGTACCCTAAGTTGGACTTGCGTTTGTTTCACTTGTGTTCCTTGGGATGCCTCCCTCGCGCTCTGGAGCATAACGAAGCCACTTCTTCACAGTTTCACTGAAGCCATTGTGGGTCAGCTTGCGGTCGAACTGCCGAGCAGCAGCTGAAAGACAAGATTACAAAAATAAGCGTGAGGAAGAGAGAGAGTGTGTATTCCATACAACTTCTGTTATAATAAGAAAATCACTCTCACTCCGTACAGTAGCTACAGTCAGCTTTCTAAAAGACTGGATTGGAAAGAGGAGCAAACGGCTAGCCTGGCTCTATCCAGGTAATAACATTTGCATCCGAGCACCTCTAAAGCTCACCTATTAGGTTGTCTTTTTTTGGTTTATTTCTTATAGCTTCACCATCACCTGATTCCAACCTAACCTTTTTTGTTAGATTAAGTTCATGCTTTATTCTTCAACAGGGGATTACAGAGAGACATGAAACAAGGGCAGAGAAGAGACATAAAATACATTATAGGAGTTGGATTCAAACTCGGTAGTCGGTACTATATGGCTCACAAAGAGCATAATTATGTTCTGAATCACCATCAGTCACACCTCACTCCCTAAACTTAAGCTAATAAGTAGTTTGCAGGGGAGGAAACTCACCAAACATGCAGTCTTGTATTGCCGGTTCCTTGAATGGCTTCTTGCTGCTGCAACGCTTGTCTTTCTTTCCAGCCCAGTTGTACCCACAGGCTAAGGCGTTAGAGCAGTTGCCAGCATCCGTCTGATCAGGTTCTCTGAATTGGTGCCTCCTACCAGAGCCAGGCGAGCAATCTAAATCAGACGAGAGAAACAAATAGGCCACTGCTTTAACTGTTGTATTGAGCTACGTTCTGTGGGACATACGTTAGAAACAGCACAACAGCACTCTTATTTCATACACAGAGACCAACGTTGTTTTTTATACACTTGATACACTGATATTCCAGCCCATGGTATTCAGTCAAGTTCATGCCAGTCGTTATGTTTAACCACTTTAACCCTGGTGTCCCAATTTTGGTCATGTCAATATAAATGTTAGATATAAATGTTACTACAATTATATGTGGTTGAGTAGCTAAGACTAGAATTATTTGTGGATGAGTAGCTAAAGGGCAATAACTAAGCACATTTTGACCGCACTGATATTATCCACATTTCATAAATGAATGCAGTTCAGTCTGTCAAATTACCATCTTTTGACGGACTGATTCATTCTTCAGCAATGATTCAGCCTCATTGAAGTCGTCTTCATTGGCGATTGGCAGCTGGATGGGGAACATATGGGTTGTGGCTGACCCTGGTCCCTGACTACCAGCCGGGGTCATGTTGCCCTCTGCCAACTCATTCTTGATGAACTGCACATCTCTGGACAGGCCCTTTACCACCACAAGTACTTCAGCGAGCATTGAAGTCATCTTCTGGATGGCAATGTCTTAAGAAAAATATAATTGAAAAGTGTAAAGTGAGAATTGAAAACACCAAATCCTGACATCCCAGCTGAAACACACAGTAGGAAATAAAGTTATTAGTATATGACACTATTGTAACCTCCCATGTAAGGAAATATGTCTATGTGTGTGTATGTGTGTAAGTTTGTGTATGTGTATGTATCTGTGTGTGTCTATGTATGTGTATCTGTGTGTATGTGTATCTATGTGTGTGCCTGTCTGTGTGTGTATGTATGTATGTATGTATGTGTGTCTGTTTGTATGTGTGTCTGTTCATGTGTGTGTGTGTGTGTGTCTATGTATGTGTGTGTCTGTGTGTCTATGTATGTGTGTGTCTATATGTGTGTCTGTTTGTGTGTCTGTTTGTGTGTATGTGTGTGTCTGTGTGTGCATGTGTATTTATAAGATAAACTATATTTTTTGATGATCTGTCACATACATTGAAAACAGTTATTATGCTGACTTACATGCCACAGCCTCAGAAACCTGGAGTCATCCTCATGCAGAAATCCAGGCAGGGAGGAGAGCAGCACGTCGGCTATGGACGTCACCTTGATCCTTGAGTGCGAAAACATATCTTTGTTTTACTTTGGATGCTAAACAGCATAGCCACACAACAATTTATATCACAAGGGCTCTTCCATGACTGAAGAGATTACCATTTTGAAGCAATTGAGGCGTCTGCGATCCCACCTGTATCTCATTAGCACAACAACAAGGTGCAATAACATTAACACTGCTGTTCCCTCCCCAAACACAAGTATCTTAATAATAAATCTAAATCTATCAGGCTGACCCTCTGCCCCCCAACACACACACAGAAAATCCACTCTAGTATGATAATAAAACACCAAGAGGCTTAACCGACTCACCTGGAGGTCATAGGCGGTGAAGAGCTGAACTTCAGACACTTCGCCTTTGCATGCCGCCTTCTTCCTGAACAAGCTCAACAGCATGCCGATCCAACTCCGCGTAAAAGTGGTTCTTCAGGTTGAGGTTCGTTATCCTGTGAAACTCTGCACAAATATAAAATGACTATTTAATTCAGAGTACAATGTATATGTGGACTGAAGGCAGCAGAGATAAACAGAAACATGACATGCTAAATCTGAGTAAACATGCCAAAGTTATCAGTGACAAAGGCACACAAAATTATTATATAGTTGTAATATCTAAAATATTTTCACCTGTGACTCCATTGTCAAGGCAGGCCAGCGTTCCAGGATCTCTCCAACAGGTAGCTCATCATTGATGATCTCATTGCGCCGCAGAAAGGTAGTCTGCATTAACTTTGCAATCAAGGGATGGTTTTTATCTCTCATCCTAACACAGACTAGCAAAGTTTTCACAAAATGATCAGAGAAACACCATTTTCGAGCATAAAATGGCGGCAGGCGGCGCGCTTTCTTCTTTTGTTACCGCATGGATGTCTGGGCAGGTTTTATTAACTTTTAGAGGCATCGAGGATTTACGTTAATTTTATCCACTAACGTTGTGCCACAACCGTGCGTTCTGCATGTTTTGTAAAAGCAAGCTAACTTGAAACCCATTGTAAAATGAATAGTCTAGTATTTCAAGTTAGCTTGCTTTTACAAACATGGATAAAATGAACATAAATCCTCTATGCCTCTAAGTTAATAAAATATGCTCAGACATGCATGCAGTAACAAAAAAGAAGAAAAAAAACTGCCGCCATTTGCGGTTCTATTTTCCAGAGAACTTTTGCAACACAAACGTTCCACTTTGAGATATAACTTAAAGCAATATAAAATACTGTCTTACACGTTTAAATCATTTTTCAAGTGAGGCAGATATTAAATCTAGGCTAGCTAACAAGAGCTCAAATCAAACACCATGCGACACAAAGTGCATTAGATGCAGAAATTAATAAAACATCATTTAAATACTGTGCAAAGGCAAGACGTAACTTACCAGAGTAGCGCGGTCAAATTCCGGCAGTGAGACTCGAGAGCACGGTGGGCAAAGTATACTTCTGAAAGTTTGAGTGATTTCATCCGAGAGGAGCTATAATGGCGGACTCAAATGAACGCATGGATGAGAGCAGTGAGGCACGTCGGGGGCGGAGCACATACGTGATGACGTCAGACAGATTCAGTAAAAACATTTGAGTACAATCCCCAATATGACCCAAAGTGGATGAATACTGTATACACAATATTACAAATCAGTTCATAGCAGAGATGGGGACTCGAGTCTGTGACTCGGACTCGAGTCGCACTTAAGTCGCACACACAGAGACTTCAGACTTGACTTGGACTCCTGCTCAAAAGACTTCGGACTCGACTTGGACTCGTGTTTTGGGACTCGTGAACAATCATTGTGTTTTCTATTTTTGGCGTATTAAAGGTGGGGTATGTAAGTTTGAGAAACCGGCTCGAGATCGCTAGAATTTGAAAATACACAACCGGAGAAAATCTGACACTTCCTCACAGAGCCCCTCCTCCAACACACACGAACGCGCACATGACCAATGAGGGCACGAGATAAGTGTGTGCCCCGATGGGAGGCTGACAGGCAGGCAGGCCATCCAGTTACTTTAGCCGGGCCGGCTATCGGGATGTTAAGAGCATTCCATGGAATATAACAAAAAGTGTATCTCGAGCCGGTTTCTCAAACTTACCTACCCCACATTTAACTTTAACATCATGGTAACACCATGGCGACCGGCGGCACACCTGCAGCTGTACCGCTTGTAATTAGGTTCAACTATAAAAACTTCGAACAAAACGCCGACGGCACCAACAAAAGGAGCGCACACTGCAAAGTCTGCAATATTAAAATCAAGGATGCTGGTGCAACAACGTCAAATTTCATCAGGCACTTGAAAACTCACTCGGAGAGGTCAGTCACATTAACGCATATGGACGGTTAGCAAACATGTTTAGCTCAGCATCAGCTATGTAATGTTAACTTAGCTTGCTACTAGCTTTGTAACTGAATATTTGAAAAGATGAGTGAATGTTTGCTTGTCACACTTGTTTGCGTTGAGTGGCGTTGACATCCAACTCTTGACATGACATAAAAAAGGTCGGTAACGTTAATCATTACGTTCCGCTGCCACCATCTACTGGCTAACGTTAAACGTAGAAAAATACATAGTTACATACATAAATACATCTGTCTGTTTATAGGCAGGTTACAGGTTTATTGTTGACCACGTAACGTTAATGTTACAGGTTTATCAGGTTACCATTACGCTGGGTTTGAGTGAGAGGATAGAGGAATATGTTTATTTATAGTAGACTTATAAGATGTCATTAGAGACCCAGTGTAATTAAACAATACGGTTGCAGAGGTCAAATTTTTACATTTTTGTCCACTGGCCAAATGGCTAGCCTAGTGAATGTTGACATTTTACCAGCCACTCAATAGATTGCCATTGTTATTTTTGGCTGGTGCGTGCAACATACAGTACCAGCCACTTGCATGATTTACCAGCATTTGGCTGGTAAATGGTGTTAATAGTAGATATCTCTTTTGGAACAGGTCATGTTTTAATATCACCAGTTCAGCATATTTCAGATAATATTGCAGCAATAGTTTTTTAGTTGCAAATGGCACAGAACAAATGTTTACTTTTAACACAGTTTCCCTGCGGGGGATTAATAAAGTATTTGTGATACTGATTTCTGATTCTGAAGTGTTTTGCTTATAAGTTGTTTGCATTTAGCTAAAGTGTGATGTTTTTCCTCATATTGCATTGCAATAGCCTGTTTAAAGTGATCATATAACAAACAACTAATCAGTACTGATACTGTATGCTAATAGATATAGGAGTGATAATAATACAGTAAATGCTTTGAATTTCTTAGATATAGCTGTGCAGTATTCTTAACAGACTGGATAGCAGCAGACAATAGAAGGCTTATTACAACCAGAAGAGACATGAGACTTTTTTTTTTTAGAGACTTGAGACTTGACTTGGACTCGTGACCAAAGACTTGAGACTTGATCAAGTCTCACCCCACAAAGACTTGAGACTTGACTTGGACTCGTGACCAAAGACTTGAGACTTGACTTGGACTTGCAAAAAAAGACTTGTGAACATCTCTGGTTCATAGTCATCAGAAAATTAGCGGTGAATTAACTTTTATAAATGTTTGGGTTAAAACAACCCATATTCTTCAAGAAGCTTGTACTGTTCGGTCTTACAGTGCAGTAAATCGTTCTAACTCCACAACGATAGGTTTTTAGAATCCGCCTTTCGGATATGTTGTACAGCTCGCCAAGACGCACGCGTGGATGTCTTCGCCTTTCTCGTACGACACTCCCACCCAGAGTCCTGCACTTTCAGGGAGCCTCACAGAGGGTAAGACCTTTAGGCCATACTGAATGAAAACTTTGAAAAACAAACTTCTCGTAGGAATCTCGGACCGGGACACCACGGGCATCCACGCGTGCGCCTTGGTGAGCTGTACGACATATCCGAAAGGTCGATTCCAAAACCTTATAGTTATCGAGATATAATGCAAAATAGAAAGCCCCTTGACCCCAGACAATTAAAGAGAACCGTAAGGCCGTGTGTGACGAAAGTTATATGGGCACGTTCGGGGCAGCGGGCTGACCCAGAATCTGGTGTTTGATTTTGAAAAAAATATTTGTCCAAGCCTTTGAGACAGTTATTTATGATTATCTTGGCCACTAGGGGTCGTACAGCTTCGAGACTGGCACCGTTGGATTCAGCGTCAAAAAGTAAGTCGGAATAGATATATTTTGATAAAAGACAACAACAAAAACAACAACATTAGAGTCCGAGACCTAGCCCATTTGATTCAACGTCCTTTTCTGAGTCTGAAAAAGTGTTTTTTAATTTAAAAAAAAAAAATGTTTAAAAGAAAAAGCAAAATCTGCAACTATTTCAAAAATCTGTAACTTCTTATTGATAAGTTGTAGACCATTGATGTCACCTACCATTCGACTCAGCGTCATCCAATTAGTGGGGGGGAGGCATAAAAAAAAAGGAAAAAAAAGATTCTGCTAAGTCCCTAGCTCAATGAATGTTAAGGGACCCAAAATAGTGTCACTACAAAGTACTACCAATAGCCTGAAACGTGCTCCTAACTGTTTGTTGGGTGGTCAATTTTGGCCTCAACACTTTTTTCGGATTTATGTGGGATATTTCACCCCCCACACACAGACTACACCCCCCCCCTACAGAGTACCCCCCTCCCTCCCCCATCAAGAAAAAAAGAAAAGAAAAGGCAAACAGCATAGATTCAACATTGATTCAAAGTTGGCATTTCAATCATTAAATTTGACCACAATACAACGTTGATTCAATGACATCTTTTCAACATTTAAGGTTGATCCACCATCAATCTTCAACCTTAACCAAAAATCAACATTTTTGACCATAATTCAACGTTGATTTAACATCTTTTGCTATCTGGGTAGGTATTGCAATTTCACACGTGTACAAAAGTATAGCTTAATTCAACTGATGAGGCCTATGTGAATAAATGTAAGCGATGTGATGCAAGTAGCTCTTGGTCCACTTTCATTTTTTCAAAGTAGCTCTCAGATGAAGAAAGGTTGGAGACCCCTGGTCTAAAGAGTTCCACACTGAGGCACTGTTTGCACCCTGACTCAATAGTGAACAGAAAACAAGCCTGGAGCTGTTGTACATCAGGTGTCAGTGCACAACAACTGCAGAGTATCTTGTCCCTGCAGGCCCTCGTTGCAGCTTTGTGATATCTTAATAATGCCATTTGATTGCCTTTTTTTTTTAAAAAAGGATCTTGTTATTCAAATTTATTTCCACAACATCCTATTGCTCAGGCAAATTATCTTCTACGCAACCGGACAGAGGCGGGTCATTCTCTGTGCATTATCTAGAAGGTTAGTGTTTTCATATCGGTGCTGCTGCGGGCTGATAAGAGACACTCCTATTAAACACTGAGGGGATACAAAGCCAGATATGGACGAGGTTTGCATCATATGAAAGTGGAGGGGGGGGGGGGGGGGAATGATTGGTTGTTGGTTTGACTTACTGGGTAAACTGGTGGGCGAAGAAGGACTGTGAGGTGTGAAGTCCTGGCTGTCGGAGGGGCCGCTTTCCCCGTCAGACTCCCACTCTGAGGAGGCAGGGGAGGAGAGGGAGGACGGGGGAGAGGAGGAGGAGGAGGAAGAGGAGGAGTAGCAGGGATCTACCTCCGCAAACTTTCTCTTAAGGATGCCTCGCATTGTTTGGCCGTGGTGGTTGATATACATTCTGTGTGAACATAAAGAAGAAGGAGCATTGGTTTGAATATTTACCGCACTGTGGTTACAAATACACAATCCAATAGGCAAAAAACAAGTTGCAATAAATCCAAAGAGCATTCCTAACCAAGCAACATAAGATCAGACTTTCTGTAACAATGCTGTGTTTCCTGCTCTGTTTGACAGAACAAATATACAGGCAAATGAAATGATCGCTGTAGGACTGAAAGGTCTTCCTGGTGAGAGCTGCAGGTCGAGCCGGTTTCAGGGCATGAGTTTGTTTAGGCTAATGACATCTTGATAGTTGTTATCTCACAAACCGATGTTTTATTGGTGTACAAATATGAACAGCACTCCTAACTCTCGCTTGCAAACCAGCTGGGCACTTTAGAGAGTAAAACGAAAAAGATTAAGAAGGTCTTTTGCTTTTCTTCGCAGAGTAATTAACATTCCAATGATTCCTCAAGTTTTTTGTGAAGAAAACGTGGAAACGGACCGTCCAATGGCTGCATGCTGAGGGCTGGGGGGGTGTAATGGTTCAAGTGGCTGCTATTTTTGGATGTGAACATGGGGAATAAGTCCAAACATGAATACATTCAGGGTTACAAGCTTAAGCAAGGCTGTACAGAGCCACTGAGTAAAATACCTAAACAGAGTGGTGTTACAGTGAAATAAAGAAAAGCTGTTGTGTTGTTCAAAATAGTCTGTTAGATAGGTCAAGTTAGCAGAATATGTTTAAAGCTGTCATTGAAGTCATTTTGGACGTAGTGACCTATGAGCTATTGGATATCATGCCAACAGCTATTGTTTAGTTTTTGGTATATTTTCTCTTGGTCCATAAAATATCAGATAATACTGAAAAGGCAAATCACAATTTCCCTAAAGCTACTTGCAAATGTCTTATTTTGTCCGAACAACAATATTCTGTTTTATTTAAGTCGACAAAAAAAACATCCTAACAAAGCTATTTGTTTTATTTTATCTGTATCCCTAATGTAGCAGACATAGAAGTAATGTTGTAATTACGATATTTCTGGTAACATTTTCCTCATTTCGTGCAGCCATACTTTAAACTCCAGCATGCTCCAATACATGACAGTAATACATCAGCTGACCAGGATTTAGACTGACTTCCCCTCGAGTCCCCTCGAGCTTATCTTTACTTTCATAAACAGAAATTACACCAGGTCAGGAGTCTGGTCAGAAAAATAAAGTAAAACACTGTCTACTGTCTACTGTCGTCTGCCCTGACAGGCCATCGCCTTGCTACAACTCACACTCATTCTGAGTCCACAAGACAAGGGGCCTCTGATTGTCTGTAGTAAGCAAATAGTTCAACCAGTGTGTGTGTGTGTGTGTGTGTGTGTGTGTGTGTGTGTGTGTGTGTGTGTGTGTGTGTGTGTGTGTGTGTGTGTGTGTGTGTGTGTGTGTGTGTGTGTGTGTGTGTGTGCATGCGTGTGTGTGTGTGTGTGTGTGTGTGTGTTTGGGTGGGTGCACTCAGAGTGAGCAACTTCCTGGATCCATCAGCAAATAAGCGGTGAAACAAGATACAACTTCTTGTGTCATTTTACTGTTTACACAGTAGAACCCTGTGCTGTATAAGCATTTAGATGTAGCTCTGCTTAAAAGACATATGCATGGCTCCCAAAAAGACAGCCTATCTAATGAATGTTGCATAATTGCAGTGTTATTTTAGCTGCCTTTTGTTCCAATTATATCACATGTATTACTGTTAAAATCTGACAGAGTGGAGAGGCTTTACTGTATCCGCTGAGACCACATCAATAATTTAAAGGTTCAAAGCAGCAGAAGCACAAAGTGCACGTGCACTGTGT
Source organism: Pogonophryne albipinna (assembly GCA_028583405.1). Taxonomy (NCBI): domain Eukaryota; kingdom Metazoa; phylum Chordata; class Actinopteri; order Perciformes; family Artedidraconidae; genus Pogonophryne; species Pogonophryne albipinna. Next base: position 239,420 of record JAPTMU010000306.1, read on the forward strand.
GATACAGGAGGGGGGACTATACTGTATGTACTGAAAAGCTAAGACAAAAGACTGCAGTGCATTTTTATGACAGGGTTGGACAATATTATCAATATTATAACAATATTTTGATATGAGCCTAGATATCCTGTTCGATTTTGCATATCGTAAAAAAGTGTTTTTCCTGGTTTTGAAGGCTCCATTAAAATATTGTAATTTAATGTTCTACTTTGTATTATTGTTCATTACCCACTAAGTCATTATATCCATATTACTGATGATTATTTATCAAAAATCTCATTGTATAAATATTTAAGCCCCCATAATAGATCCTACAATATCGTCGCAATATATCGGGATATTAGGTAAATAAATATCGTGATATGTGATTTTCTCTATATCGCCCACTCCTCTTAATAGTGGCAGTGGGGAAAAAACTATCATGACGTAGAATAAGTAGCCAATAATGTCACTATTGTATTTACACAATTTAAATCCCTATAGGAATGTTGCACGGATGTCAGACCGAGTTTTCGTTGGAGTGCACAAGTCGTTTCCTGTTTGGCAGAATAACAGTCATTAGATAGCTGACCTCTTCACCCCTCGGGGAGACACACGGCGACCATGTCAGCTACGACAACACTGTTCCCCTGTCTTTACAGCAGCAACACCAGCAGCCACAGTCCCATTCAACAGCGACCAAACTGCCTCTGCTCCTTCACAGCAGCACAGACACACAGGAGACCGTGGTTGTGATAGGAAGTTTGTTTCAACAGTAGTGTACAACTTGTAGACTCTTCCTAAAACGGTCAAGTTCCACAGTAACGGTGTATAGGTTGCCAGCATGTCCCATACTACTCTATACTAGATAAACATATTACGAAGTTATAAACATAAAATATGATAACCCAAGCCAAAACCACAATAAATAGTGACAGTCTATAACGCTTAACAAAAATAAGACTGTGATTTGTTTTTCAGTTACTCACCACGAAGTAAATTACAACATAATAACAAAATAAAAGCTTGAATTTGACACGAAGTTATTGGTCTTGTCCGCGGTCCCGCCAGCTGAGCATTATGTGTCCCTCTGTGTTTATGTGGAGCTACACTGTAGTACCACTGTGAACATGGGAGGACTGGCTGGCAGCAGCCAAAGAGACGAGTGCAGCAAGATAGTAACCCCCGCTTGGAAGCGCCTTAGACTTTGCATAAAAGTACAACTGTCAGAAGAGCTTGCAACTTTATTATTTGAGTACGAAAAGTCAGAGAAAAAGCTAAAAGTATAACATAGACGTGATAGCCTACTTCATTAAACAGTCACAACGTAGTAACTTAAAAAAACAAACATCACAACGCTCTCATAAACACAAATACTAGTATTGGTACAACGTCGTTCATTCAAACCAAACGACTAAACATGATACACAACAGCTCAAACACGAGGAACGTTTTTCAATGGTATACTTTAATATATATATATTTCTAATACTTGTAGGTAGGAAAATCATATTGTTAGCCGGTTAACAACTACTCTGCCAAACGAACCCGGAAGTGGCTGGGAGCGGGAATCATCTTGCTCCACATAGTCCTTTCTCCTGGCTCTCCTGACTGTATTGACGCAGACGGTGACACACACAGAGGCAGGAGACGCTCTTCTGTCACTGCCCACAGACTCACTGTTGTGTTGTGTCCACACTGTATTGTTACAACCAGTGATATGGGGGTACATTAATAACTTATAAACTTCCAGCTGGTGATTATCAGAAGTCGATCTGCCAACATTGTACATGAGTTAAAACAAGTGGACATTTTTACTGTATTAGCATTTAACTTTGATAATTCTCTTATTTTATCTAACAAGAAAAGAAAACAATTTTGAGGGAAGATGACATTTTTTGAGACAGTTGTTGATTTAATTTAATTTTGGAGGGTGTAGTATTGTCACACTAAAGTAGACATTACTTTTTAAAATTCTCTCCTTCAATTTCTCCTCTTTATATTTGATCATGTAACGTTTTTTCAACAGTAGGCTAATTCAAGTAGCAGCACCATCATGCCGCAATTCATTTAGGATTATAAACTTGAATACTAATTGGTAGTAGTAAGTAGTTTGAGTTACTCTATCATAAAATGTAAAAAGCAATTTAAAAACCTGGATTACTTTTTGTCTGGTTAACAATTTCCATGGTGTTTACTATGCAAAACATCCAGTAATTAGTGACACTAAAATCAATTGAACACAAAGTTTCTGGTAACTTTCAAATCCTCATTGTCTTTCATTTCTTTAATGTCTGGTATTTTGTGTCTGGCAGGTCTAATAAAAATGGTGATCAGACTTCTTTAAAAGGTGACTAATGCTGCCAGGTATTCTTTTTCACATTATTGTACCATGACTTACTGGTGTTCATCCAAAATGGTGATTTAACACAGACACACCTTGTTTCCTAGAAACTGTAGAGAAGCTGTAGATGGGCAGGATTATGGAATTTGAGTGTACAGCCTCCTCCCTGCTTTCCTGTTTCTATTGTATTTCATGTTAACAGTTGTTGGCATTAGGAAAAAAGAGAGCAAATGTTGCCTTTGCACAAACATGCTTATTATGAACAACTCAAACTGTCAAGTCAGTGTTTTTTGGGAAAAATACTGAGTGAGAAAAAGTAAAGCGACTGGATTAACATTCCAGTGTCTCTGCTTTTAAAGATAATCATAGGCTACACCGTGTCCTTGACTTGGAGCAAAATTAAGCTCAGCTTTAGAGAAACAGACAAACAGAACCAGTGGAAGAAAAGACAGACATGTCCAAAATACTCTTGAGCTTTGACCCCTTGTTTTGATACACATCAGTGGTTCAGTTGGAGTAAAAAACTGCACCCCCATATCTGTTGGTCCAAATAGTCATAGTGAAACAGCACGTTGTTTTTTAAATGTATTTCTCAAACATGGACTGGTTGTGAAAAGGGTATTTCAAGTAAATTATGCATCTTGAGGGTACGTCCAGACAGTGTATCCTCTCAGAAATCTTGAAATGACATACTCATACAGGATCAAAAAGGACTTTCAGGCTACGTTGATATTAATAGCACAATCATGCTGCCTTTCCGAAAATACATTTATGCAACACAGTTGGTGTTTCCTGTTCCTTATGTGACGTTGTTGTGTGCTTCAATGTGTCAGGAGATTTGATCGGACCACACTAGTGCAGCAGAGGAGGAGATGAGTCATGGAAAGTACCACTAAAATGGTCAGTTCTAGTTTAGCACAATAATGTATTTATTCACTTTCTCAAGCAGCCATCAACGTTTAGGAATGTCCTGGAATAAAGACATTTGTATTCTTATTCTCGACAGACCTGTAAAACTGAGTTTCTCCAAAAATATCATGATAAAGTACAACCTTAAATCTTATGTTTACCAGATATGTGCTCATTTGCTTTTTGGATATAAATCACTCAGCATGAAAACTAATCAAAAACTAATCGACAAAAGAAATCCTTGTCCACGGACCAAAACTACTAATTACTAAACCAAGAGAAGGCAGCATAACCAACCCAGATTCCTAACCTGATTTATTTCCTTTTCTCCCATCCTGTGTCATCC
>JAPTMU010000307.1:0-7500 GCA_028583405.1 Pogonophryne albipinna
TAATTTTGGAGAAACCAGCTCGAGATCGCTAGAATTTGAAAATACACAACCGGAACAAATCTGCCACTTCCTCACAGAGCCCCTCCTCCAACGAACGCCCACATGACCAATGAGGGCACGAGATGAGTTTGTGCCCCGATGGGAGGCTGACAGGCAGGTAGGCCATCCAGTTACTTTAGCCGGCTCAGATGATTGGTCGAGCTTTCTACAGCACTACGGCTTCAAAGCACTTCAGATATTCCTTGCTATCGATGTTGAGAGCATTCCATGGAATATAACAACAAGTGTATCTCGAGCCGGTTCCTCAAACGTACCTACCCCACCTTTAAGTCTAACGAAGTATTTGTACTCCAATGCTTCCCACCTCTGACTATTAGACATGCAGGAAATTGACAGAAGAAAAAAGGCTCATCAAATAATTTGTAAACATTTATTATTTTTTATTTTGATCTCCATAAGAACGTCTTTATTTATCATTCAGTCTAAAAAGAAAAGAAAAGTTGATCTGTTCCGATTGGTCAATGGCTTAATGATGTCCCGCCCCTCAGCCTATCACGTACAATGTGTCTGAGCATTAGCCAATCAGAGTCAGATTACCTTTATTCGTCCCACAGAGGGGAAATGTACGTCATTTCCCAAAATAGGAGCACGAGTGTTCCGTAGTGATGTCACTATGTTCAGGAAGTGAACAAAAAGCACTTTTTATTTTCAGATGTTCTGGATCAACTTTGAGCTCGAGTGTTTTAGCTTTTTCAAAATAAGAGTGGGGGTATGCAGGGTGGAAAGGGAGGGGGGTGTGATAACACATGGTTTGGGTTGCATCATTATGGGATGCATCGTCTCTGTGGGACTAAGAAAGGGATTCTGATTGAAAAGATACAAATAAAAGCACTTTGTATTTTCAGACGTTATGGATCAACTTTGCGCTCGAGTGTTTTAGCTTTTTCAAAATAAGAGTGGGGGTAAGCAGGGTGAAAGGGGGAGGAGGGGTGAGAGTGGGGGTGAGGGGGGGGATGCTCACCCTGGAGGTTGCTGCCATTGGACGAGGTGCAGCCGGGGGGCGGGGAGACCTGAGGCCTGACGACGGGGGCGAAGGCGCTCTTCTGTTTGACTGCAGAGACCATATGCACAGGAGAGAATGAGAGAGGGCCTACAGGGGAGAGAGACAGGAAGTGAGGCGGGGGGAGACAGGAAGTGAGGCGGGGGGCAGGGGAGTGACAGGGGAGGGGGGAGGGGCATGCAGGAGGGGGAGGGGCCGAGACGTCTGCAGGTAAACACAAACACGCAAAGTTGATCCATAACTTTGAAGGACTTTTATTTTTTGGAAAAACCAACCTGAGAGCAGCAGCAGATTCATGTGTGTGTGTGTGTGTGTGTGTGTGTGTGTGTGTGTGTGTGTGTGTGTGTGTGAGTGTGTGTGTGTGTGTGTGTGTGTGTGTGTGTGTGAGTGTGTGTGTGTGTGTGTGTGTGTGTGTGTGTGTGTGTGTGTGTGTGTGTGTGTGTGTGTGTGTGTGTGTGTGTGTGTGTGTGTGTGTGTGTGTGTGTGTGTGTGTGTGTGTGTGTGTGACAATGTCCATCATCTGTGTGTTTAAAGGTTCATTTGATGTGTTTTGATTCAACTTTTTGTATTTCCTTTCTTTCCTTGTTTCGTCTTTGAGCACCTGAAAAAGCGCGTAGAAATCAAATGTATTATTATTATTATTGATTAATATTTGTTTGTTTTTATATAGTAATGAGTTCAGGGATAAGACCACTTGTTGATGAAGATCATGTGATATGACGGAAAGCTCCAGAACATTTACTCAATAGCCTTTCAGGTGAACATGTCTCCCAGCAGTCCCAACAAAACTCATCAAATCATATTCATGCTTTAAGATTTACAAACAAAATTCAAGTGTAATTTTGGAATTCCGTGAAACTCCGGCTAGCAGTTTCCCTCCACTTCCAGTCTTTATGCTAAGCTAAGCTAACCCCATCCAGAGAGACACAGCAGAGGAGGAGATACAGAAAGTTGCACTGTCCCTTTAAGAGCTCCCGCAGTTTCTAGACTCAGTGTGTTAAAGACAGTGTGTGTATATATGTGTGTGTGTTAAAGACAGTGTGTGTAGATGTGTGTGTGTTAAAGACAGTGTGTGTATATGTGTGTGTGTTAAAGACAGTGTGTGTAGATGTGTGTGTGTTAAAGACAGTGTGTGTAGATGTGTGTGTGTTAAAGACAGTGTGTGTAGATGTGTGTGTGTGTTAAAGACAGTGTGTGTAGATGTGTGTGTGTTAAAGACAGTGTGTGTAGATGTGTGTGTGTTAAAGACAGTGTGTGTAGATGTGTGTGTGTTAAAGACAGTGTGTGTATATGTGTGTGTGTTAAAGACAGTGTGTGTAGATGTGTGTGTGTTAAAGACAGTGTGTGTATATGTGTGTGTGTTAAAGACAGTGTGTGTAGATGTGTGTGTGTTAAAGACAGTGTGTGTATATGTGTGTGTGTTAAAGACAGTGTGTGTAGATGTGTGTGTGTTAAAGACAGTGTGTGTAGATGTGATTTATCTCCTGGTGCCAACAGAGTCTCTGCTTCCTTCTCTAACAAAAGCTACTCCAAACTATTGTGATGTACAGAGCGAGACCAAAGTGCACAAAGAATACAAATATACACATATGTGTGTATTTATACACACACACACACACTTGAATATATATATTCTCACACAGCGTACTCTCTGTTTTGTGTGTTAGGGTTTTTGTCTCTTTTGCTGTAACGATGTAACTACGTGTGGAACACATACAGGTCTGATTGTGACGGTCCAGAAGGTGAGGATGTGAAGGTGTTAGTGGGGGTTAGAAGAGGAAGAGGAGGAGGAGGAAGAGGTGAGGAAGAGGAGGAGGAAGAGGTGATGAAGAGGAGGTAAACAATGCGCTGCTTCCAACACATCTCCTGGCAGCCACTGAGTTTCTAAACGAGGCTCTCTGAGACTCAGGCTTTGAATCAGAAGCCAAAACAAAACAAAGCCCCTCCAGGCGTCACACACACACACATGCACACACACACACGCACACACACACACACACACACACACACACACACACACACACACACACACACACGCACACACACACACACACACACACACACACACACACACACACACACACACACCTGCTCCTCCTCAGGTGTGTTTCAGACTGGAGCCTCTCTGGATTTACTCTGAGAGACCAAGCTGTACCTGAACGCCTCACAGACTCATTACTGGCCCTTTCACTCCTTGGGATGTTTTCCACTAAAACATCACATTTAAAATGCGTTTTAAGGTTTGAAGGAGCAAAGATGTGTTGTTGCTATTTCACTTTAATGTCTCTACCTCAGAGATGTTCTGCTTGTAGGTTTAAAATATAAATGCATTCAAGAAATAATGTCTACAAAGGGATGTGAAAATGAGGAATGATACAAAATGCCATGCAGGTTGCTGTGTGATAATGTAAAAGCTTCTTCTTCAGTCTGGACTTCCTCCAACAAGCTGTTTGGTTAGTTTCCAGAACCCTTCAGTTTCTTTCACCTGCAGCTACTTTAGCTACCTGAGTCACTGACAACACAATGCTTCAGTTGCTCTCACTCAGAAGGACTCTTCAATGCTTCAGTTGCTCTCACTCAGAAGGACTCTTCAATGCTTCACCTTCAGGCCTGCAGACACAAACCACCACTCAACTGAGACTCCTTGCAGCGCTCCAACATTCATTCAGAAAACATTGATTCTGTTGAATGCTTGAAACTCAAAATTCTGAGATTTTCAAAAAAAGGTCATGATGTGAACATTTCCCCTAAAACGTATATGAATTTCTAGAAAAAAAGACTTTTGGGGAAAAAAATAGAATTTTTAGATTTCGAGAAGAAAGTCAGAATTTTCGAATTTCGAAAAACAGTTCAATTCCTGAAAAGTTCTGAATTTTCTGAAAATCATCCGATTTTTTTAATTTTGAGAAACAAATCTGAATATTTCGATTTTGGGAAAAAAGTTGGAATTGTTTGAATATTCCGAATTTTTTTATTTACAGAAAAATTCAGATTTTGTGATTTTTAGCAAAATTGTTGGAAAAAAAGTCAGATTTTTATGATTTTCACGAAAAGTCAGAATTTTGTAGTCTTTAGAAAAAGTCACAATTATGAGATTTTTTTTAGATTTTCAGAAAAGGCTGATTTATTGTGGTATTTTCCACCTCAGTGTGTTTGTGTCAGTGTTAGAGGATCCTGCTGCTGCTCTCGGACGGACCAGCTCTTAAACCAGTTTGTAGATGAGTTTAAAGTTAGACCAGGTCTAGGTTGATGAGTTTAAAGTTAGACCAGGTCTAGGTTGATGAGTTTAAAGTTAGACCAGGTCTAGGTTGATGAGTTTAAAGTTAGACCAGGTCTAGGTTGATGAGTTTAAAGTTAGACCAGGTCTAGGTTGATGAGTTTAAAGTTAGACCAGGTCTAGGTTGATGAGTTTGCAGTGTGACTCACTTGCGTAGGCAGAGTTTGTGGAGCCGTTGAGGAAGCTTGGAGACCCCGGGACCCCCAGGTTGGTCATCCCCGCTCCGTACCCGTTCATGGAGGACGTGATGGTGTTGTAGTTGGACTGCTGAGGCGTGGAGGACGGCACGTAGCCGCGCGGGGACACGCTGTTCGAGTTACGGGAGTATCCTGGGGAGGAAACACGGGTTAGTTCAGACTTAACAAAGGAGAGGTGATGGAGATGCATTTAGGGGAAACATTGAGAGAAAGGGAAATAGACATTGCCTCGTACACAATCTTGGTAGAGGTTTTTGTTGTCAATGACTGCGAATAAAATGACGTTAACTTCTTCCGTTAAATCTCTAAATAATTCATTAATTTTTTTAATATTTCCTATTATTTTGAGATTCTAAACTGCAACGTCGGGAAACAAATGTTTAAGTCTTTTGATTTAAGAAATGTTAACACTCAGTTATACTCATTTGATTACTTCAGGAACATATCGACATCACTATGCAGGGGTAGACATTAAGGGTAAGTAGATTGTCATTGTCTCTGGCGCCCCCGTTGTAACCGCTGGCCCGGAGCATTCCACTCTAATCATGTCCAAAGCGTTTGATCCCGTCGATCATCGCATCTTAAAGCAGAGGCTACTCAGTATTGGCATATCCAGCCATGCAGTGGGTGGTTTGTAAACTACCTCTCTGAAAGGTCCCAATGTGTTCACTTTGATGGGCTGTCTTCTGAGTGGTTGAACATTGCTAATGGTGTTCCTCAAGGTTCTGTTTCAGGTCCACTTTTATTCTCCATCTACATCAACAGCTTAGGTGAAAATGTGGATGAAGCTACTTTACAGTTCTATGCGGATGATACCGTGATGTACTGTGCAGGTCCCTCCATTCAGGAGGCTGGTGTTAAATTACAGGCTGTTTTTAACATTATTCAGACTCAGCTCTCTGAACTAAAGCTTCTTTTAAATGTTGAGAAAACCAAGGTAATGCTCTTTTCTAAAGCTAAAAAGACACCAGAGCCTGTTTTAGATATTGTAACTACGCAAGGAATAAAACTCAAAGTGGTTACCTGTTACAAATACCTTGGTATCTGGCTTGATGATTGTCTCACTTTTAAACTTCATGTCAATAACCTGCTTAAAAAGCTGAGGGTTAGGCTAGGTTTCTTCTACAGGAACAAGTCCTGTTTCTCGCTTGAGGCCAGGAAAAGGCTCTGTGACCTTTTGACCTGTGCTGGACTATGGTGATTTGATGTATATGAATGCACCTGCCCATTGGCTGGTTAAGTTAGATGCTGCGTATCACAGTGCTCTGAGATTTGTGACAAACTGTAAAGCATTAACCCATCACTGTACCCTGTATGCAAGGGCTGGTTTGCTTTCACTAACTGTACGGAGGCTCAGTCACTGGTACATTTTTATATACAAAGCCATGTTAGGGAAACTTCCATCCTACATCTGCTCCCTGATGTCACGGAGAATTGTAAGTGGCTCCTGCCTGAGATCGCATGCTGTAGTTTTATTAAATGTGCCAACTGCTAGGACTGTCTTAGGGAAGACAGCTGTTAGATGCGCAGCTCCTCTGTCTTGGAATAGTCTGCAAATTAAATGGAAACTGAACAATCTGGTGCCACTAAATGTTTTTAAAGCTCGGTTGGATGCTACTCAATCGGAAGCTGTTGGTACCTGTTTATGTGGATAGTTATTGTAAATGATGCTGTATGATGTCCTTTTGTTGTTCTATTTATGTTTGTATGTTTCATGTGGAACTACTTGAGCAGGTCTCCCTTGAAAAAGAGATCAATGATCTCAATGGGATACATCTGGGTGAATAAAGGTTTGAAATGAAATGAAGAAAATGAACACATTGGTTGCAATAGTAATGTCTGCACAAACTACTTGAACTACAACATTTGAATCATCATTTCTTCCTTCATGGACGCACAGAGCCGACACCACCTTTATCCTATTGACGCCATCTCCATCCATCAAGAAACCTTTTCTCCCTCTCCTTCTCCTTCTCCCTCTCCCTCTCCTTCTCCTTCTCCTTCTCCCTCTCCTTCTCCTTCTCCCTCTCCTTCTCCTTCTCCTTCTCCTTCTCCCTCTCCTTCTCCTTCTCCCTCTCCTTCTCCTTCTCCCTCTCCTTCTCCCTCTCCTTCTCTCCCTCTCCTTCTCCTTCTCTCCCTCTCCTTCTCCCTCTCCTTCTCCTTCTCCCTCTCCTTCTCATTCTCCTTCTCCTTCTCCCTCTCCTTCTCCTTCTCCCTCTCCTTCTCCTTCTCCTTCTCCTTCTCCCTCTCCTTCTCCTTCTCCCTCTCCCTCTCCTTCTCCCTCTCCTTCTCCTTCTCCCTCTCCTTCTCCCTCTCCCTCTCCTTCTCCTTCTCCTTCTCCTTCTCCCTCTCCTTCTCCCTCTCCTTCTCCTTCTCCCTCTCCTTCTCCCTCTCCTTCCCCTTCTCCTTCTCCCTCTCCTTCTCCCTCTCCTTCTCATTCTCCTTCTCCCTCTCCTTCTCCTTCTCCCTCTCCTTCTCCCTCTCCTTCTCCTTCTCCCTCTCCTTCTCCTTCTCCCTCTCCTTCTCCCTCTCCTTCCCCTTCTCCTTCTCCCTCTCCTTCTCCCTCTCCTTCTCATTCTCCTTCTCCTTCTCCCTCTCCTTCTCCTTCTCCCTCTCCTTCTCCTTCTCCTTCTCCTTCTCCCTCTCCTTCTCCTTCTCCCTCTCCCTCTCCCCGTCACTCTCCTTCAACTCCTCCGGTGACTTTCTTTTATTTGAAGATTGGCCGGTTAGGGTTAGGTAACGGTCAGCTGGAGTGAAAGTCTGTAGTGAACGAGTGAAAGTCTGTAGTGAAGGAGCGAAAGTCTGTAGTGAAGGAGTGAAAGTCTGTAGTGAACGAGTGAAAGTCTGTAGTGAAGGAGCGAAAGTCTGTAGTGAAGGAGTGAAAGTCTGTAGTGAACGAGTGAAAGTCTGTAGTGAAGGAGTGAAAGTCTGTAGTGAAGGAGTGAAAGTCTGTAGTGAACGAGTGA
>JAPTMU010000307.1:15000-16489 GCA_028583405.1 Pogonophryne albipinna
AACTGAAGTCTAGTTTATCATGTCTCCAGCAGGTAACTGAAGTCTTCCCACTGATACGAGGACAGCGAAGAGTCTACATATCCTCCGTCAAGAAATGAAGACTCACCTGTTTCTCTTGTTTTTTGCCCATTCAAAAAGAAATAGCAATCAAGAGTTGAACTGATACAGCAGTGTTTGTGTGTGTGTGTGTGTGTTGGGTGTGTGTGTGTGTGTGTGTGTGTGTGTGTGTGTGTGTGTGTGTGTGTGTGTGTGTGTGTGTGTGTGTGTGTTAGATATAACTTCCCCAACTCTTGCCTTCCTGCTGCAACAAAAACTCACCAAGGAACAAAATGTAGATTATTCCGCCGTAGAAAATAGTCCCCAATGAATGCACAATCTTTTCCTTTTCTTGGTTAACATAAACGTTGCACTGCGGCTGGTGATATTATCTGACATTTGGAATACTGTAGTATCAACAGAATGTCTTGTCCTGGTTTTAAAGGCTGCGTTACAGTAAAGTGATGAGTGTGTATTCAAAGCACCGATAATCAACGGTACAATATGACGGTATATGACGGTATCTTTTCTGGATCTGCATTTTTTTTATCTTTTATCAGAAACTCAAGTAAAGACTATTGTGTGCTTCAAACCTGTGTCTGTATCCTACTTCCTAAAACCCTAAAAAGCTCCGGAGAAGACGCTGTGAAATCAGACAGATCATTTCTCTGGCAGTCTACTGTCTCTTCTAAAAAGCCCTCAGATAAAAGTCCGAATTGAATCTCAGAATCCTGTTCATGTTCATGTGATGCAGTGTGTTCCTCACCCTGCTCCTGAGACGCCTCGGAGATGTTGACAGCTAATTGGCTGCTGAAGGAGTTCATCATGCCTGAGTGGGCGGAGCCTGAGAGAGAGGGCAGCTGGTTGTGGGAGCGAGGCACGCTGTAGAGAGCCTCGGTGAGGTCAGCTGCTCGCTTCAGGATGATCTCCTGAAAGGAATACATCTGTTTTTAAAACATAATATACATAACATTCCCCAACCGAGACATTCTGACCATTTGAGTGTTAAGGATTGGTAGCTAGGCTAAGTTAGCCTTATTATGAGCTTCCTGTTAGGACACATGTACTTCCCCGGGTTTTATTTTGAAAAGCAAGCCACTGTCTGAGACTTCCTCGAGTGCAGTGTTTCTCAAACTTTTTCATACCAAGGACCACTTAACCAATAAAAAAACACTCGCGGACCACCTAACTCCACAAATATCCACAAACAATATTACAAATCGCCTGAAAATGGTACAAACAAGTGGCCACATGTGTGATGAAGGTGCTTATCTGGGCTATATCATGCAATCGAAAGTGAAACTTAAGCTCGCTCCATTGCGGAGATATTCCCGCGAGAGTGCGAAAAACTTAAATACATTTATTTATTTCAAATGTGAAATTGTACCAATATACTCACGGACCACTAGGGGGCGCTCACGGACCACCAGTGGTCCGCGGACCACACTTGAGA
>JAPTMU010000307.1:17489-37489 GCA_028583405.1 Pogonophryne albipinna
ACCTGCGCTAACACACACGCTAACACACACGCTAACACACGCGCTAACACACGTGCTAACACACGTGCTAACACACACGCTAACACACACGCCAACACACACGCTAATACCTGCGCTAACACACACGCTAACACACGCTAACACACACGCTAACACACACGCTAACACACACGCTAACACACACGCCAACACACACGCTAACACACATGCCAACACACACGCCAACACACACGCCAACACACACGCCAACACACACGCTAACACACACACGCTAACACACACGCTAACACACACGCTAACACGCTAATACCTGCGCAAACACACGCGCTAACACACGTGCTAACACACGCGCTAACACACACGCTAACACACACGCCAACACACATGCCAACACACACGCTAACACACACGCTAACACACGCTAATACCTGCGCTAACACACACGCTAACACACGCTAACACACACGCTAACACACACGCTAACACACACGCCAACACACACGCCAACACACACGCTAACACACACGCCAACACACATGCCAACACACACGCCAACACACACGCTAACACACACACCAACACACACGCTAACACACACGCTAACACGCTAATACCTGCGCAAACACACGCGCTAACACACGCGCTAACACACGCGCTAACACACACGCTAACACACACGCCAACACACACGCCAACACACACGCTAACACACACGCCAACACACACGCCAACACACACGCCAACACACACGCTAACACAAGCTAATACACACGCTAACACACACGCTAACACAAGCTAATACCTGCGCTAACACACACGCTAACACACACGCCAACACACACGCTAACACACACGCCAACACACACGCCAACACACACGCCAACACACACGCTAACACACACGCCAACACACACGCCAACACACACGCTAACACACGCTAATACCTGCGCTAACACACGCGCTAACACACGCGCTAACACACGCTCTAACACACACGCTAACACACACGCTAACACACGCGCTAACACACACGCTAACACACGCTAACACACACGCTAACACACGCGCTAACACTGCATGTGATACTGATAATATTAGATGTGATACTGATATCCGTCTCTCTCTCTGATCAGATGTGCGTGCAGCCCGTGAGCAGGTTAATATGGGGGGGGTCCCGTACCCCGCCCCCCCCCTGCAGGAGGCGGCCCCCCGCCCCTCCTCCATGTACAGCCAGATGTCGTCCCCCGGAGGGGGGGGCGGGCCCCCGCTGCCCCACAGCAGCTTCTACAGCGGCCTGGCGGGGCCGCAGCACCCCTTCTACAACAGGGTGAGACCATCATCACAATACCGTACCCGAAGATCAGATCTAGAAAAAAGAGGGTCTCCATATGTTCAGGGTCTGTTCGATGTAATTACACATTCTCAACACCAGATGGAGCCAAACGCGTGTTCCCCAGAGAGAGAGTCTGACAGTAACAGAACAACAGGAGAGACACGGAGACCAGCTCCAACAACGTGTTTAGAGATAAAGGAGATCAACAGAGCATCAAACAAACAGTTAGAAGATGGAGAGCCCAAAAAGAGCGCCTTCAAACTGTAAACAGTTCCCCCCGGGCACTCACCTGGTTAGAGGAGCAGCAGGTAACCTGTGATGTCACTGCTTCCTGTGACGTCACTTCTACCTTCACCATTTGTTTTAAAGAGCTGCACCGAGTAATTCAAAGCTTAATTCAAATGTACTGATTATAAATATCTATATATATATATCTACCATGATTACGCTGTGGAGAAGTACTCGGTGCAGACGTCACGTTTCATCTCATTGGCTGTGTCTCATTGGCTGTGTCTCATTGGCTGTGTCTCATTGGCTGCGTCTCATTGGCTGATTGTTGTGTGAATCATTCCATGATCATTATTTTGATTTCCCCCCCAGCCATATTTCCCCCACCACCTTTACCAGCAGCAGCGCCCCCTCATGGTTCCTCACCTGCACCTGCAGCCTCCTCACCTGCAGCCTCCTCACCTGCAGCCTCCTCACAAACCAGGGAGGCACACCTGCGCTGCACCTGTGAGTACCAGGGGTACTAGAGATAGTACTAGTAATGTACTACAAATACTAGAGTTATATAGTACTACTAATACTAGTGGTATAGAGAACCGCAGTGACGCGTCCTAAAACCCGGAAGTAAGTTAGCATTTTTAGCACGTCCGGTTCCTTCGACAAAAAGCAATGGGATCTCTCCGTAGGGTTCTGGAAACTATCTGAACTAAGGTCTGAGAGACTCATTGAAGAGACGGATCACGTTTTGTTCTACATTAAATCATCAGCAGTGCCCCCTCTGTGATTTCTGAAGAGTGGACGTGTCTGAGAAACGATGGTTGTTACCAAGTGGCTGAATAGGACTACAGAAGTCGTGGAGGCCGTTGTACGTCATTACGCCGAACACGTGAACACTCCTCTAAGTTAGTTTCTGTTCTGCTTGAAAGCAAGTCCATGCCTCCTGCAGAGTGTTCAAACAAACGCTTCAACTCGTTCCATTTAGAGTCTGTGTGTTTGAATCTGGATCTGAAGTTGGCGTGACGTTGAAGTCGTGCTGCTGGACTCGCTGTAGCTCCTTTATAGCATCACGTTAGCATTTAGCTTCTGGACATTAGATTTATGATTAGAACATTATAAAAGTAGACGTGTGGAGATTATCCTGAACAAAACGTGACCCGTCTCTTCAAGGTGTCTCACAGACCTGATTTACAGCTATTTTCCTAAACCCTCTGGAGGAACTGCATTTGGAAGAAGGAACCGGAAGGAGTTTACTTCCGGGTTTTAGGACGTGTCCCTGCGGCTCTCTATTGGCTGACAAAACAATCTACTGTTGAGTTTGTTTTTGCTCGGTTTCTGAATCAGGCGGTTGAGATTAAAGTGTGTTTCAGGCGTATCTGAAGAGAACGTGTGAAATATTGTGGACACACATGTTTACAACACTCTGCTCATGAAGAGAACCTGGACTCTGACTCAGTTCAGAACACTAACATGGGAATATCTGAGAGATGAAGCTGCACGGACCTTTCTGCCGGCCGGGGGGGGGCTCCGGTCCTCAGAGTCCTGCACCACCTGCACACAGTTCACATTAGTTATTACCAGAGGGGGGGAAGTACTGGAGTACAAATACTTCATATACAGATACTAGTGTTACACAGACTACAGATACTAGTGTTACACAAACTACAGATACTAGTGTTACACAGACTACAGATACTAGTGGTACACAAACTACAGATACTAGTGTTACACAAACTACAGATACTAGTGTTACACAGACTACAGATACTAGTGGTACACAAACTACAGATACTAGTGGTACACAAACTACAGATACTAGTGTTACACAGACTACAGATACTAGTGTTACACAAACTACAGATACTAGTGGTACACAGACTACAGATACTAGTGTTACACAGACTACAGATACTAGTGGTACACAAACTACAGATACTAGTGGTACACAAACTACAGATACTAGTGTTACACAGACTACAGATACTAGTGTTACACAGACTACAGATACTAGTGTTACACAAACTACAGATACTAGTGTTACACAGACTACAGATACTAGTGGTACACAAACTACAGATACTAGTGGTACACAAACTACAGATACTAGTGTTACACAGACTACAGATACTAGTGTTACACAAACTACAGATACTAGTGGTACACAGACTACAGATACTAGTGTTACACAGACTACAGATACTAGTGTTACTCAAACTACAGATACTAGTGGTACACAAACTACAGATACTAGTGGTACACAGACTACAGATACTAGTGTTACACAAACTACAGATACTAGTGGTTACACAAACTTACAGATACTAGTGTTACACAGACTACAGATACTAGTGTTACACAAACTACAGATACTAGTGTTACACAAACTACAGATACTAGTGGTACACAGACTACAGATACTAGTGTTACACAAAACTACAGATACTAGTGGTACACAAACTACAGATACTAGTGGTAACACAGGACTACAGATACTAGTGTTACACAGACTACAGATCTACTAGTGTTACACAGATTACAGATACTAGTGTTACACAAACTACAGATACTAGTGTTACACAGACTACAGATACTAGTGGTACACAAACTACAGATACTAGTGGTACACAAACTACAGATACTAGTGTTACACAAACTACAGATACTAGTGTTACACAGACTACAGATACTAGTGGTACACAAACTACAGATACTAGTGGTACACAAACTACAGATACTAGTGTTACACAGACTACAGATACTAGTGTTACACAAACTACAGATACTAGTGGTACACAGTCTACAGATACTAGTGTTACTCAAACTACAGATACTAGTGGTACACAAACTACAGATACTAGTGGTACACAAACTACAGATACTAGTGTTACACAGACTACAGATACTAGTGTTACACAGACTACAGATACTAGTGGTACACAAACTACAGATACTAGTGGTACACAAACTACAGATACTAGTGGTACACAGACTACAGATACTAGTGTTACACAAACTACAGATACTAGTGGTACACAAACTACAGATACTAGTGTTACACAGACTACAGATACTAGTGTTACACAAACTACAGATACTAGTGTTACACAAACTACAGATACTAGTGGTACACAGACTACAGATACTAGTGTTACACAAACTACAGATACTAGTGGTACACAGACTACAGATACTAGTGTTACACAGACTACAGATACTAGTGTTACACAGACTACAGATACTAGTGTTACACAAACTACAGATACTAGTGTTACACAGACTACAGATACTAGTGGTACACAAACTACAGATACTAGTGGTACACAAACTACAGATACTAGTGTTACACAGACTACAGATACTAGTGTTACACAGACTACAGATACTAGTGTTACACAAACTACAGATACTAGTGTTACACAGACTACAGATACTAGTGTTACACAGACTACAGATACTAGTGGTACACAAACTACAGATACTAGTGTTACACAAACTACAGATACTAGTGTTACACAGACTACAGATACTAGTGGTACACAAACTACAGATACTAGTGGTACACAAACTACAGATACTAGTGTTACACAGACTACAGATACTAGTGTTACACAAACTACAGATACTAGTGGTACACAGACTACAGATACTAGTGTTACACAGACTACAGATACTAGTGTTACTCAAACTACAGATACTAGTGGTACACAAACTACAGATACTAGTGTTACACAGACTACAGATACTAGTGTTACACAGACTACAGATACTAGTGGTACACAAACTACAGATACTAGTGGTACACAAACTACAGATACTAGTGGTACACAGACTACAGATACTAGTGTTACACAAACTACAGATACTAGTGGTACACAAACTACAGATACTAGTGTTACACAGACTACAGATACTAGTGTTACACAAACTACAGATACTAGTGTTACACAAACTACAGATACTAGTGGTACACAGACTACAGATACTAGTGTTACACAAACTACAGATACTAGTGGTACACAAACTACAGATACTAGTGGTACACAGACTACAGATACTAGTGTTACACAGACTACAGATACTAGTGTTACACAGACTACAGATACTAGTGTTACACAAACTACAGATACTAGTGTTACACAGACTACAGATACTAGTGGTACACAGACTACAGATACTAGTGGTACACAAACTACAGATACTAGTGGTACACAAACTACAGATACTAGTGTTACACAGACTACAGATACTAGTGTTACACAAACTACAGATACTAGTGGTACACAGACTACAGATACTAGTGTTACTCAAACTACAGATACTAGTGGTACACAAACTACAGATACTAGTGGTACACAAACTACAGATACTAGTGTTACACAGACTACAGATACTAGTGTTACACAGACTACAGATACTAGTGGTACACAAACTACAGATACTAGTGGTACACAAACTACAGATACTAGTGGTACACAGACTACAGATACTAGTGTTACACAAACTACAGATACTAGTGGTACACAAACTACAGATACTAGTGTTACACAGACTAAGATACTAGTGTTACACAAACTACAGATACTAGTGTTACACAAACTACAGATACTAGTGGTACACAGACTACAGATACTAGTGTTACACAAACTACAGGTACTAGTGGTACACAGACTACAGATACTAGTGTTACACAAACTACAGATACTAGTGTTACACAAACTACAGATACTAGTGTTACACAAACTACAGATACTAGTGTTACACAGACTACAGATACTAGTGTTACACAAACTACAGATACTAGTGTTACACAAACTACAGATACTAGTGTTACACAGACTACAGATACTAGTGTTACACAAACTACAGATACTAGTGTTACACAAACTACAGATACTAGTGGTACACAGACTACAGATACTAGTGGTACACAGACTACAGATACTAGTGTTACACAAACTACAGATACTAGTGGTACACAAACTACAGATACTAGTGTTACACAGACTACAGATACTAGTGTTACACAAACTACAGATACTAGTGTTACACAAACTACAGATACTAGTGGTACACAGACTACAGATACTAGTGTTACACAAACTACAGATACTAGTGGTACACAGACTACAGATACTAGTGTTACACAAACTACAGATACTAGTGTTACACAAACTACAGATACTAGTGTTACACAGACTACAGATACTAGTGTTACACAAACTACAGATACTAGTGTTACACAAACTACAGTTACACAAACTACAGATACTAGTGTTACACAGACTACAGATACTAGTGGTACACAAACTACAGATACTAGTGGTACACAAACTACAGATACTAGTGGTACACAGACTACAGATACTAGTGTTACACAAACTACAGATACTAGTGGTACACAAACTACAGATACTAGTGTTACACAGACTACAGATACTAGTGTTACACAAACTACAGATACTAGTGTTACACAAACTACAGATACTAGTGGTACACAGACTACAGATACTAGTGTTACACAAACTACAGATACTAGTGGTACACAAACTACAGATATAGTGGTACACAGACTACAGATACTAGTGTTACACAGACTACAGATACTAGTGTTACACAGACTACAGATACTAGTGTTACACAAACTACAGATACTAGTGTTACACAGACTACAGATACTAGTGGTACACAGACTACAGATACTAGTGGTACACAAACTACAGATACTAGTGGTACACAAACTACAGATACTAGTGTTACACAGACTACAGATACTAGTGTTACACAAACTACAGATACTAGTGGTACACAGACTACAGATACTAGTGTTACTCAAACTACAGATACTAGTGGTACACAAACTACAGATACTAGTGGTACACAAACTACAGATACTAGTGTTACACAGACTACAGATACTAGTGTTACACAGACTACAGATACTAGTGGTACACAAACTACAGATACTAGTGGTACACAAACTACAGATACTAGTGGTACACAGACTACAGATACTAGTGTTACACAAACTACAGATACTAGTGGTACACAAACTACAGATACTAGTGTTACACAGACTACAGATACTAGTGTTACACAAACTACAGATACTAGTGTTACACAAACTACAGATACTAGTGGTACACAGACTACAGATACTAGTGTTACACAAACTACAGGTACTAGTGGTACACAGACTACAGATACTAGTGTTACACAAACTACAGATACTAGTGTTACACAAACTACAGATACTAGTGTTACACAAACTACAGATACTAGTGTTACACAGACTACAGATACTAGTGTTACACAAACTACAGATACTAGTGTTACACAAACTACAGATACTAGTGTTACACAGACTACAGATACTAGTGTTACACAAACTACAGATACTAGTGTTACACAAACTACAGATACTAGTGGTACACAGACTACAGATACTAGTGGTACACAGACTACAGATACTAGTGTTACACAAACTACAGATACTAGTGGTACACAAACTACAGATACTAGTGTTACACAGACTACAGATACTAGTGTTACACAAACTACAGATACTAGTGTTTACACAAACTACAGATTACTAGTGGTACACAGACTACAGATACTAGTGTTACACAAACTACAGATACTAGTGGTACACAAGGACTACAGATACTAGTGTTACACAAAATACAGATACTAGTGTTACACAAACTACAGATACTAGTGGTTACACAGGACTACAGATACTAGTGTTACACAAACTACAGATACTAGTGCTTTACACAAATACAGTTACACAAACTACAGATACTAGTGTTACACAAACTACAGATTACTAGTGTTACACAGACTACAGATACTAGTGTTACACAAACTACAGATACTAGTGTTACACAAACTACAGATACTAGTGTTTACACAGGACTACAGATACTAGTGTTACACAAACTACAGATACTAGTGGTACACAACTACAGATTACTAGTGTTACACAGACTACAGATACTAGTGTTACACAAACTAAGATACTAGTGGTACACAAGACTACAGATACTAGTGTTACACAGACTACAGATACTAGTGTACTCAAACTACAGATACTAGTGGTACACAAACTACAGATACTAGTGTTACACAGACTACAGATACTAGTGTTACACAGACTACAGATACTAGTGGTACACAAACTACAGATACTAGTGGTACACAAACTACAGATACTAGTGGTACACAGACTACAGATACTAGTGTTACACAAAACTACAGATACTAGTGGTACACAAACTACAGATACTAGTGTTACACAGACTACAGATAATAGTGTTACACCAAACTACAGATACTAGTGTTACACAAACTACAGATACTAGTGGTACACAGACTACAGATACTAGTGTTACACAAACTACAGATACTAGTGGTACACAGACTACAGATACTAGTGTTACACAGACTACAGATACTAGTGTTACACAGACTACAGATACTAGTGGTACACAAACTACAGATACTAGTGTTACACAAACTACAGATACTAGTGTTACACAGACTACAGATACTAGTGGTACACAAACTACAGATACTAGTGTTACACAAACTACAGATACTAGTGTTACACAGACTACAGATACTAGTGGTACACAAACTACAGATACTAGTGGTACACAAACTACAGATACTAGTGTTACACAGACTACAGATACTAGTGTTACACAAACTACAGATACTAGTGGTACACAGACTACAGTTACTAGTGTTACACAGACTACAGATACTAGTGTTACTCAAACTACAGATACTAGTGGTACACAAACTACAGATACTAGTGTTACACAGACTACAGATACTAGTGTTACACAGACTACAGATACTAGTGGTACACAAACTACAGATACTAGTGGTACACAAACTACAGATACTAGTGTTACACAGACTACAGATACTAGTGTTACACAAACTACAGATACTAGTGTTACACAAACTACAGATACTAGTGGTACACAGACTACAGATACTAGTGTTACACAAACTACAGATACTAGTGGTACACAGACTACAGATACTAGTGTTACACAAACTACAGATACTAGTGTTACACAGACTACAGATACTAGTGTTACACAAACTACAGATACTAGTGGTACACAGACTACAGATACTAGTGTTACACAAACTACAGATACTAGTGGTACACAGACTACAGATACTAGTGTTACACAAACTACAGATACTAGTGTTACACAGACTACAGATACTAGTGTTACACAAACTACAGATACTAGTGTTACACAAACTACAGATACTAGTGTTACACAGACTACAGATACTAGTGTTACACAAACTACAGATACTAGTGTTACACAGACTACAGATACTAGTGTTACACAAACTACAGATACTAGTGTTACACAGACTACAGATACTAGTGTTACACAAACTACAGATACTAGTGGTTACACAGACTACAGATACTAGTGTTACACAAACTACAGATACTAGTGTTACACAGACTACAGATACTAGTGTTACACAAACTACATATACTAGTGTTACACAGACTACAGATACTAGTGTTACACAGACTACAGATACTAGTGTTACTCAAACTACAGATACTAGTGGTACACAAACTATGGAATCCATAGGAATCCCGAACCCAATAAAATACCCAATATTAGCGGTGTGTGTGTCTGCCCAAGGACAATTAAAGGTAAAACCTAATAGAGGTGTCATACATAATAACCTAATAAAAGTAAATGTAACAACTACTACAGTGCAACAAAACAGGAATATTAAATGTGGTCTCTTAAACATAAGATCTCTAGCATATAAAGCAATATTGGTAAATGATTTAATATCAGATTATAATATTGATATATGCTGTCCTCACTGAAACTTGGTTGAGACATGAAGAATATGTCAGCATAAATGAGGCCACTCCACCCAGCCATATCAATACTCATATTGCCCGAGGCGTGGGCCGAGGAGGTGGAGTTGCAGCAATCTTTGACTCAAGTTTACTTATCAATACTAAACCAAAATTAAATTATACCTCCCTTTGAAAGTCTCGTTTTTAGTCTTACGCATCCGACCTGGAAAACTTTGCAGCCAATCTTATTTGTTACAGTGTACCGTGCACCAGGTCCTTATTCAGAATTCTTATCAGAATTCTCTGAGTTTTTTATCAACTTTGGTTCTTAAACAGATAAAGTAATTATCGTAGGTGACTTTAATATTCATGTTGACGATGATAAAAATAGCCTTACTGTTGCATTTAACTCTATATTAGATTCTGTTGGTTTCTGTCAGAGTGTAAATAATCCAACCCACTGCTATAATCACACTCTCGACCTTGTTCTGACTTATGGTATTGAAATTGAGCAACTATTAGTCGAACCGCATAATCCTGCTTTATCTGACCATTTCTTAGTAACTTTTGAAGTACTGTTACTAGACTACAAAGCATTAGTCAAAAGCTCCTGCAGCAGAAAACCTATCTGTTAGTGCTATAGCCAAATTTAAGGACGAGATTCCACCAATATTTAACTCGATAGCATGTCTGCATGTAAGGGAGGAAGCTTATACAAAATGTACACCACCCCAAAATTGATCATGTTGTTGATAGTGCTACAGATGCGCTGCGAATAAAATTAGACTCTGTTGCTCCTTTGAAAAAGAAGAAAATAAAACAACATAGATTAGCTCCATGGCATAATGCCGAAACCCGCAAAATAAAGCAAAAGTCGAGACAACTTGAAAGGATATGGCGTTCCACTAAACTTGAAGAATCTCGTTTAATTTGGCATATTACTCTCAATGAATATAAGAAAGCACTGCGTAAAGCGAGAGCAGCCTACTACTCTTCATTAATAGATGAGAATAAGAATAATGCAAGATTTCTTTTCAGCACTGTAGCCAGGCTGACAGAGAGCCATAGCTCGATTGAGCCTTCTATTCCCATAGCACTCAGTAGTAATGATTTTATGTGCTTTTTTAACGATAAAATTGTTACTTCTTAGAAACAAAATTAAAGACCTCTTGCTTTGACCAGTATAGTGTTATCAACAGCTCCCGGAAACGTAAGTTCTAATATTACACTAGATAGTAAACTAGAATGCTTTTCAGCCATTAACCTTGAACAATTAAATTCAATGATTCTCTCTTCTAAACCATCAACGTGTATGTTAGACCCAATTCCAACTAAGCTGTTGAAGGAAGTTTTTCCATTAATTGGCACTTCTTATTAAATATTATGAATATGTCTTTATTATCAGGCTATGTTCCACAATCATTCAAAGTAGCAGTGATTAAAACCGCTTCTTAAAAAGCACAACCTCGATCCAGAGGTTTTTAGCCAATTATAGACCTATTTCTAATCTTCCGTTCCTCTCAAAAATTCTTGAGAAAGCGGTCGCAAAACAGTTGTGTGATTACTTAAAAAACAATGATTTATTTTGAAGATTTTCAGTCTGGCTTTAGAACACATCATAGCACAGAGACAGCTCTGGTTAAAGTCACAAATGAACATTCTAATAGCCTCAGACAAGGGACTTGTCTCTATTCTTGTCTTGCTCGATCTCAGTGCTGCATTTGATACTATCGATCATGATATCTTATTGCAAAGACTAGAGCACTTAGTTGGCATACAGGGAACTGCTTTAGGCTGGTTTAGGTCCTATCTATCTGAACGCTCTCAGTTTGTACGTGTCAATGATGAATCTTCCACGCAAACCAAAGTTAGCCATGGAGTGCCACAGGGCTCAGTGCTCGGACCTATTTTGTTCACATTATATATGCTTCCGTTAGGCAATATTATAAGGAATCATTCTGTACATTTTCATTGTTATGCAGATGATACTCAAACTATATTTATCAATCAAGCCTGATGAAATTAATCATCTAAATAAAATTCAAGACTGCCTCAAGGACTTAAAAACGTGGATGACCTTAAACTTTTTGATGTTAAACACGACCAAAACTGAAGTATTGTACTTGGCCCGAAGAATCTACGAAACAAATTATCTAAAGATATACTAACTATGGATGGCATTAATTTGGCCTCCAGTGAGACTGTAAGGAATCTTGGTGTTATATTTGATCAGGATTTATCCTTTAACGCCCACATAAAATCAATTTCAAGGACCGCCTACTTCCATCTACGTAACATTGCAAAAATCAGGCATATCTTGCCTCAAAACGATGCAGAGAAACTAGTCCATGCATTTGTTACTTCAAGGCTGGATTATTGTAACTCTTTATTATCAGGGTGTACCAAGAAGTCAGTCAAGTCGCTTCAGCTGATTCAAAATGCTGCAGCTCGTGTACTAACCAGAGTTAGGAAAAGGGACCACATTACTCCTGTTCTGGCTGCCTTACACTGGCTCCCTATAGAACACAGGATAGAATTTAAAATTCTTCTTCTCGCCTACAAAGCCCTTAATGGGCAGGCGCCATCTTACCTTAAAGAACTCATTATACCCTACTGTCCTACTAGGGCATTGCGTTCCAAGAATGCAGGGTTGTTGGTTGTTCCTAGAGTCTCTAAAAGTACAATGGGAGCCAGAGCCTTTTCTTATCAAGCTCCACATTTGTGGAATCAGCTTCCAGTTTGTGTTCGGGCGGCAGACACCCTATCTGTTTTTAAGAGTGCGCTTAAGACCTTCCTTTTTGATAAAGCTTATAGTTAGGGCTGATTAGATTCAGCCCCTAGTTTTGCTGATAGGCTTAGTTTGTCGGGGGACATCTTACTTCTTCCTTCTCTCTGTCTATACCTGTGTACTCTCATGTTCCGATTAACCCAGCTTCCCCAAATTTATTTCTTTTTGGTGTCTATATACGCTGGGAGCCGGAGTCATGGATGATTCTGCGGTCCTGTGTCCTGCATCGCGAAGCCCTGGATCTTGAGTCGTGGCTGTGGTCATGGATCATAGGTCCTGGATGGATATCCTCGTGGATTCATCTTCCTATTATACACACATGCATTTCCAAACATTTGGACTACCTATGTTGCAAATGTATTATCATTTCAATTTACACACGGCATCTATTGCACGTCTGTCCGTCCTGGGAGAGGGATCCCTCCTCTGTTGCTCTCCCTGAGGTTTCTCCCATTTTTCCCTTTAAAACTGTGGGTTTTTCTTCGGAAGTTTTTTCCTTGTACGATGTGAGGGTCTAAGGACAGAGGGTGTCGTATTGTCATACTGATATTTTGTACAAACTGTGAAGTCCACTGAGACAAATGTAACATTTGTGATATTGGGCTATATAAATAAACATTGATTGATTGATTGATTGAGATACTAGTGTTACACAAACTACAGATACTAGTGTTACACAAACTACAGATACTAGTGGTACACAGACTACAGATACTAGTGTTACACAAACTACAGTACTAGTGGACACAGACTACAGATAATAGTGTTACACAAACTACAGATACTAGTGTTACACAAACTACAGATACTAGTGTTACACAGACTACAGATACTAGTGTTACACAAACTACAGATACTAGTGGTACACAGACTACAGATACTAGTGTTACACAAACTACAGATACTAGTGGTACACAGACTACAGATACTAGTGTTACACAAACTACAGATACCACAAACTACAGATACTAGTGGTACACAGACTACAGATACTAGTGTTACACAAACTACAGATACTAGTGTTACACAGACTACAGATACTAGTATTACACAGACTACAGATACTAGTGGTACACAAACTACAGATACTAGTGGTACACAGACTACAGATACTAGTGTTACACAAACTACAGATACTAGTGGTACACAGACTACAGATACTAGTGTTACACAAACTACAGATACTAGTGTTACACAGACTACAGATACTAGTGTTACCACAGACTACAGATACTAGTGTTACACCAGACTACAGATACTAGTGTTACACAGACTACAGATACTAGTGGTACACAGAATACAGATACTAGTGTTACACAAAACTACAGATACTAGTGTTACACAAACTACAGATACTAGTGTTACACAAACTACAGATACTAGTGTTACACACGACTACAGATACTAGTGTTACACAAACTACAGATACTAGTGTTACACAAACTACAGATACTAGTGTTACACAAACTACAGATACTAGTGTTACACAAACTACAGATACTAGTGTTACACAAACTACAGATACTAGTGTTACACAAACTACAGATACTAGTATTACACAGACTACATACTAGTGTTACACAGACTACAGATACTAGTGTTCACAACTACAGATACTAGTGTTACACAGAATACAGATACTAGTGTTACACAAACTACAGATACTAGTGGTACACAAATACAGATACTAGTGTTACACAAACTACAGATACTAGTGGTACACAAACTACAGATACTAGTGTTACACAAACTACAGATACTAGTGTTACACAACTACAGATACTAGTGTTACACAGACTACAGATACTAGTGTTCCACAAACTACAGATACTAGTGTATTACACAGACTACAGATACTAGTGGTACACAAACTACAGATACTAGTGTTACACAAACTACAGATACTAGTGTTACACAGACTACAGATACTAGTGTTACACAAACTACAGATACTAGTGTTACACAAACTTACAGATACTAGTGTTACACAGACTACAGATACTAGTGGTACACAACTACAGATACTAGGGTATCACAAACTACAGATACTAGTGGTACACAAACTACAGATAATAGTGTACACAAACTACAGATACTAGTGTTACACAACTACAGATACTAGTGTTACACAAACTACAGTACTAGTGGTTACACAGACTACAGATATAGTGGTACACAAACTACAGATACTAGTGTTACACAAACTACAGATACTAGTTGTACACAGACTACAGATACTTAGTGTACACAAACTACAGATACTAGTGTTACACAAACTACAGATACTAGTGTTTACACACACTACAGATACTAGTGTTACACACAACTACAGATACTAGTGGTACACAAAATACAGATACTAGTGCTTACACAACACTACAGATACTAGTGCTACACAAACTACAGATACTAGTGGTTACACAAACTAACAGTATACTAGTGTTCACACAAACACAGATACTAGTGGTACAAAGACTACAGATACTAGTGGTACACAAACTACAGATACTAGTGTTACACAAACTACAGATACTAGTGTTACACAGACTACAGATACTAGTGTTACACAAACTACAGATACTAGTGGTACACAAATTACAGATACTAGTGTTACACAAACTACAGATACTAGTGATACACAAACTACAGCATACTAGTGTTACACAGACTACAGATAC
The DNA here is from genome assembly GCA_028583405.1 of Pogonophryne albipinna. Classification (NCBI taxonomy): domain Eukaryota; kingdom Metazoa; phylum Chordata; class Actinopteri; order Perciformes; family Artedidraconidae; genus Pogonophryne; species Pogonophryne albipinna. The sequence continues at coordinate 33,374 of JAPTMU010000307.1, forward strand.
TATGGTGTTACACAGACTACAGCTATACTAGTGGTACACAGACTACAGATACTAGTGTTACACAAACTACAGATACTAGTGGTACACAAACTACACATACTAGTGTTACACAGACTACAGATACTAGTGTTACACAACTACAGATTACTAAGTGTTACACAAACTACAGATACTAGTGGTACACAGATACAGATACTAGTGGTACACAAACTACAGATACTAGTGTTACACAAACCTACAGATACTAGTGGTACACAAATTACAGATACTAGTGTTACACAAACTACAGATACTAGTGATACACAAAACTACAGATACTAGTGGTACAAAAACTACAGAACTAGGTGTTACACAAACTACAGATACTAGTGGTACAAAACTACAGATACTAGTGTTACACAAACTACAGATACTAGTGTTACACAAACTACAGATACATAGTGTTACACAGACTTACATATACTAGTGTTCCACAAACTACAGATACTAGTATTACAGCAGACTACAGATACTAGTGGTACACAAACTACAGATACTAGTGTTACACAAACTAACAGATAACTAGTTGTTACACAGACTACAGATACTAGTGTTGCACAAACTACAGATACTAGTGGTACACAAACTACAGATACTAGTGTTACACATAACTACAGATACTAGTAGTACACAAACTACAGATACTAGTGTTACACAAACTACAGATACTAGTGGTACACAACTACAGATACTAGTGTTACCACAAACTACAGATACTAGTGGTACACAGACTACAGATACCTAGTGGTACACAGACTACAGATACTAGTGTTACACAAACACAGATACTAGTGTTACACAGACTACAGAATACTAGTGTTACACAAATACAGATACTAGTGTTACACAAACTACAGATACTAGTGTACACAAACTACAGATACTAGTGTATACAACAAACTACAGATACTAGTGGTACACAACTTACAGATACTAGTGTTACACAAACTACAGATACTAGTGTACACAAGACTACAGATACTAGTGTTACACAAACTACAGATACTAGTGTTACACAACTACAGATACTAGTGTTACACAGACTACAGATACTAGTGTTACACAAACTACAGATACTAGTGTTACACAGACTACAGATACTAGTGTTACACAAACTACAGATACTAGTGTTACACAAACTACAGATACTAGTGTTACACAAACTACAGATACTAGTGTTACACAAACTACAGATACTAGTGTTACACAAACTACAGATACTAGTGTTACACAAACTACAGATACTAGTGTTACACAAACTACAGATACTAGTGTTACACAAACTACAGATACTAGTGTTACACAAACTACAGATACTAGTATTACACAGACTACATATACTAGTGTTACACAGACTACAGATACTAGTGTTACACAAACTACAGATACTAGTGTTACACAGAATACAGATACTAGTGTTACACAAACTACAGATACTAGTGGTACACAAATTACAGATACTAGTGTTACACAAACTACAGATACTAGTGGTACACAAACTACAGATACTAGTGTTACACAAACTACAGATACTAGTGTTACACAAACTACAGATACTAGTGTTACACAGACTACAGATACTAGTGTTCCACAAACTACAGATACTAGTATTACACAGACTACAGATACTAGTGGTACACAAACTACAGATACTAGTGTTACACAAACTACAGATACTAGTGTTACACAGACTACAGATACTAGTGTTACACAAACTACAGATACTAGTGGTACACAAACTACAGATACTAGTGTTACACAAACTACAGATACTAGTGGTACACAAACTACAGATACTAGTGTTACACAAACTACAGATACTAGTGGTACACAAACTACAGATACTAGTGTTACACAAACTACAGATACTAGTGGTACACAAACTACAAATACTAGTGTTACACAAACTACAGATACTAGTGGTACACAGACTACAGATACTAGTGGTACACAAACTACAGATACTAGTGTTACACAAACTACAGATACTAGTGTTACACAGACTACAGATACTAGTGTTACACAAACTACAGATACTAGTGGTACACAAATTACAGATACTAGTGTTACACAAACTACAGATACTAGTGATACACAAACTACAGATACTAGTGGTACACAAACTACAGATACTAGTGGTACACAAACTACAGATACTAGTGGTACACAAACTACAGATACTAGTGGTACACAAACTACAGATACTAGTGTTACACAAACTACAGATACTAGTGGTACAAAGACTACAGATACTAGTGGTACACAAACTACAGATACTAGTGTTACACAAACTACAGATACTAGTGTTACACAGACTACAGATACTAGTGTTACACAAACTACAGATACTAGTGGTACACAAATTACAGATACTAGTGTTACACAAACTACAGATACTAGTGATACACAAACTACAGATACTAGTGTTACACAGACTACAGATACTAGTGTTACACAGACTACAGATACTAGTGGTACACAGACTACAGATACTAGTGTTACACAAACTACAGATACTAGTGGTACACAAACTACACATACTAGTGTTACACAGACTACAGATACTAGTGTTACACAAACTACAGATACTAGTGTTACACAAACTACAGATACTAGTGGTACACAGACTACAGATACTAGTGGTACACAAACTACAGATACTAGTGTTACACAAACTACAGATACTAGTGGTACACAAATTACAGATACTAGTGTTACACAAACTACAGATACTAGTGATACACAAACTACAGATACTAGTGGTACAAAAACTACAGATACTAGTGTTACACAAACTACAGATACTAGTGGTACAAAAACTACAGATACTAGTGTTACACAAACTACAGATACTAGTGTTACACAAACTACAGATACTAGTGTTACACAGACTACATATACTAGTGTTCCACAAACTACAGATACTAGTATTACACAGACTACAGATACTAGTGGTACACAAACTACAGATACTAGTGTTACACAAACTACAGATACTAGTGTTACACAGACTACAGATACTAGTGTTGCACAACTACAGATACTAGTGGTACACAAACTACAGATACTAGTGTTACACAAACTAACAGATACTAGTGGTACACAAACTACAGATACTAGTGTTACACAAAACTACAGATACTAGTGGTACACAAACTACAGATACTAGTGTTACACAAACTACAGATACTAGTGGTACACAGACTACAGATACTAGTGGTACACAGACTACAGATACTAGTGGTACACAAACTACAGATAACTAGTGTTACACAAACTACAGATACTAGTGGTACACAAATTACAGATACTAGTGTTACACAAACTACAGATACTAGTGATACACAAACTACAGATACTAGTGGTACAAAAACTACAGATACTAGTGTTACACAAACTACAGATACTAGTGGTACAAAAACTACAGATACTAGTGTTACACAAACTACATATACTAGTGTTACACAAACTACAGATACTAGTGTTACACAAACTACAGATACTAGTGTTACACAGACTACAGATACTAGTGTTACACAAACTACAGATACTAGTGTTACACAGATTACAGATACTAGTGTTACACAAACTACAGATACTAGTGGTACACAAACTACAGATACTAGTGTTACACAAACTACAGATACTAGTGTTACACAGACTACATATACTAGTGTTTCCACAAACTACAGATACTAGTATTACCACAGACTACAGATACTAGTGGTACACAAACTACAGATACTAGTGTTACACAAACTACAGATACTAGTGTTACACAGACTACAGATACTAGTGTTGCACAAACTACAGATACTAGTGGTACACAAACTACAGATACTAGTGTTTACACAAACTACAGATACTAGTGGTACACAAAACTACAGATACTAGTGTTACACAAACCTACAGATACTAGTGGTACACAAACCTACAGATACTAGTGTTACACAAACTACAGATACTAGTGGTACACAGACTACAGATACTAGTGGTATACAAACTACAGATACTAGTGTTACACAAACTACAGATACTAGTGTTACACAGACTACAGATACTAGTGTTACACAAACT
>JAPTMU010000307.1:42489-69989 GCA_028583405.1 Pogonophryne albipinna
CCACTTTAATCACAAAATTCCCATATTAGTATCAGAATTCCACTTAAGGCGAGACACCCCAGGTGAATAGGGTAATTTTTTTAACTTAAAGGTATCAGCTAGAAATGTCTCTAGTTAATTACTTCCAATAAGGCAATTGTTTTTTGTATTACAAGTTTTCTGAAATAGCATGTTTAAATATGCAAATAATCCATTATCTCATTAAATATGCACATATTTTAACACATTTCAGGAATCGAAATCTGAACATTGGATAAAGCTAGATTCAAAATTCTTGTTTCATTTTGTAGTCATATTAGTATCTAAGGCTTTTACAGAAGGGATATTGGATATCTCTTTTTATCACTCCATAAATCAGAAAATACTGTCAATAGCCCTAAAATATCCATTTTCGCCATGTTTTTAGGTATACAATGTTGTATAATTCAGGCTATGAATGATATATGAACAAACCCTTCTGTAAAAGCCTTCATAATATTGATAGGAATGTAACTGGAAGGTTTGGTGTATCTACGTGCTACTGAAGTTGACATTTCGAACTCAGAGTAGGAGAAAAAACTCATTTTGAGAAAACGACCTTTAAAGATTGCAGTGAGGCGCTAGCTAAACCCTCCTGTTCTCTGGATGATAGTTTGCGCCTCGACGCACTCCGTGAAGGTGTTTCATGTTCGGGGTCATTTGTTTTTTGTATAACCTTGCTTCGTGCAAGTGACAATTGTTGTCGTCTTCTCTGTGAACGTTTTTTTCGCCGTTCTTTTGCCATTTTGAGATTTCAATTTCTAGCGGAAAGCTAACCAGGAAGTGTTTTAGCACACCACGTGACGCATCTGAACGAATCACGTTGTCAGAAATTGACACCAGCCAATGAGATTTCGTTTCTTGGTTTAAGACCCCTTTGTGCTTTCACGATTGGTTGCTGATACAAAGGAAACGACCATATTTGGATCCGATGAGATTGTGCAGGAGAGAAGGAGCTTTCCAACGATATCTCTGTTGACATGGTGCACACAGCGGCCGCGGTACTTTATGTTACGTTAGAATGCTAACTTTTGGTGAATTTAGGAGAAATCTACAGACAAATAGACAAACTATAGTAAAATAAACACTTAAATGTGTATTTTGTACGTTTTCCTTCCAAAAGCCTGAAAGAAAACATGTTAGAGAATCAAAATAGCACAAAATCTCAAAATTGACCAGTACTTGAAAAACGATGTTTATGCCTGCCGTGTCTCGCCTTAAATAAAAAAAATCCCAAATTCCCACTTAACCTGTTAAGCCCCAATCCTGTTTTTCAGGTTTCAGGCTCGAAAATGACATTCCCAGAACAAAGACCTTATCTTCTGAAAGGGTTAAATGAATAATCTTTGCTCTCAAAGTAACGATAAACCTGTGAGTCGGATGCAGAAGAGTCAGAATCAATAGAGATGTTATTTTAAAGTAAATTCAGATTGAACACGGTGAAAACATGTCAATGATTGTGTCCGTCCAAAAGGAAAACATTACTTATGGTGAATGGGAAGGTAGACTACAAGCTTTAGGAATCCAAACTATAACATATAATAAGTGCCCTGTATCAAGATTGATGCAAAACAAGAGACATTTGACCTTTTTAGAGAGGTTTAGAAAAAGAACCCACTTCTGGGGTCATTTGGGTGGATTTGGCCGATTTGGCCCCCCTTGTTCGATTTTGATGATTGACGTCTCGTTTTAACCGTCAGAGCCAATGGAATCGAGGGGAAGTTCCTAAAATCCATTTAAACATTACCCATTGGTGAATGAGTGCTGCGCATCTAGAATGCCAAGGAGCCGGAAGCTATGATACACTCTGGTGGCTATCATTAGCAGCTAATATGAAATCTCAGTTTTTGGCATAAAAATGGAATGATGGATTATCAATCATTATTTCAAAGTGACAGACGTTGGATTAACCTATGGATTAACCTTCAGCAGCGTTTCTATCGTTTTAATGCCATTGAACACGACTTTTGATCAGAATAACACCTAAGCCCGTAAAGGTACGTGTTGTGATGTCTGTGTTTGCTTCCCCTGTCGCGAGTTCTGATCGCTCAGTGATGAGACCAGTACCTATAGAATCTGTGGAATATCTTGTATGTGCAGTTACGATAAGTAATAAGGGTATTTCTACCTTGAGTTCTGTGCTAACACTTCTTGTTAGATTTGTGTTTTGTTTGAGAAAAAATTGTTTGTATTGTCAGTTAGCTGAGTTTCTTCCCGTTAATCGGTTATGACACATTAATAGGTTGTTAAATGTTAAGAGGCCCTGAGACACAGTTTTGTGAAGAAGAAAAAACGCAGGACCCGGGTTTAACAGGTTAAATCTCAGAAGTCCCACTTTGATCTCAGAATTCCCACTTAAACCTCAGAATTCCAACGTTTTTCTCAGAATTCCAGTCGTGTTTCTGCCTGTTTTCTGTTTTTCTCAGTTCTGGTGAGATCTCAGAACGAATGTTCAGATGTGATTTTCCTGCCTGATGTTCAGACGCTCCCTTTGTGCTGCAGGTGCTGGAGATGCGCTCCATGGAGAACCAGCTGCTGCAGGAGGAAGCTGCCAGTGAGCAAGGCAGCACTCAGGCTCCGCCCCCAGACGCCTCCATCTTCAGCTTCAACCTCAGCTTCGAGGATCTGAGCAGCGACGAGCCTCCGAGGGCCGGAAACACACCGTGGACGGTATGAGAGCTATTACTAACTACTGTTATTATCCAATCAGAGGACATCTATCATATACTGCACTCTTATTGTCCAACCAGAGGACATCTATCATATACTGCACTCTTATTGTCCAACCAGAGGACATCTATCATATACTGCACTCTTATTGTCCAATCAGAGGACATCTTATGTGGTGTTTAACTCTTTTTTTATATCTGAGGCCTAATATAGGTAACCTTTAACTCCTCCTCTCCTCCTCCTCTCCTCCTCTCCTCTCCCCCTCTCCCCCTCTCCTCTCCCCCTCCTCTCCTCCAGGCGGCGCTCCGTACAGCCAGCCTCACCTCTCTGAACTCTCAGGAGTCTTCCTCTCTGGACGTGTCCCGCCTGACGGATCGTCAGCAGGACGAGTACCGCTCCGCCTATGAGGAGTACGTGTCTCAGATGGCCCAGACGGAGCTGAGCGGCGCGGAGCGACCCGTGCAGCCGCAGCCGGTTCAATTCCTGTCCTCCTCCGAGAGCAGGGAGGATACGGAGGGACGCAGAGCCACGTTCGGTAAGAGGACCGGAGCCGGAAAACACACGACAACAACCACTGATAATAACAACCCAGACCTGGACCCCATCAGGGAGGAAGACGAGAAGAACAGCGAACACACAGCGGGGGCGAGGGGGCGGAGCTACAAGAAGATCGAAGAAGACGAGGAGTTGAAGAAGATCACCGCGATGAAGGGGAAGGACTTCCTGTCCGACGCCACGCTGGACAAAAAGGATTCGTCTGATTCTGGCGTCCGCTCCAACGAGAGCTCGCCCAATCACTCGCTGCAGGACGAGGAGGCGGAGCTAGAGGAAGACAGGAAGCGCGGTGGCGTTCCCGGTGTCCCGGGCGGCGTTCCCGGCGTTCTTCAAGACGTCCGGATGTCCATCTGCTCTGAGGACTGCAGCCTGATGGCCTCCAGCCCCGAGGACAGCTGGTCCTTCAACCTGAACTCCGTCTCGCTCAACAACAACTCCAACTCTAGGCCCCGCCCCCTCACCACCACTGACCCCGCCCCCCCCTCCTCCTCCACTGACGTCATCCTCTCCCCAAGCTCCGCCCCCCGCCCCGCTCCCACCAATGAGAACGTGCGGGTGGTTCACCTGCGGCGGGGGCTGAGGCCTGGCGACCCCCCCGAGGTCTGCAGCGTGTCGTCGGACACTGTGACCTTCGGAGACGAGAGAGAGAGCATCCTGTGATGTCATCCAGCCTCTCAGCCAATCAGGAGCCTCCGGGGGATAAAAGTCAGCCAATCAGGAGCCTCCGGGGGGGACAAGTCAGCCAATCAGGAGCCTCCGGGGGGGACAAGTCAGCCAATCAGGAGCCTCCGGGGGGGACAAGTCAGCCAATGAGGGACATTAAGAAATAAATTAGACATTAAAGACAAACATTAGGAGAAGAAAAGTTAGAAGAAATCTGAAAAACACAAAGTGGGTTTTGTTCAAATCTATAAAGTTAAACAATAAAACTAGAAACGTTTAGGAGGTCAATGATTCTCTTTAAAGATGAAAGTCCTGAACTTTAAATAACCAAATAATGCAAAAATATTTAAGAGACAGAACATTTTAAATATTCAGAAAATATTTTTGATCAAAATATACAGAATAAAAGTAAAATCTTCAGGATTAAAAACATTCATGAACTCAAAGGAACTCAAAAGAACTCAAAGGAACTCAAAAGAACTCAAAAGAACTCAAAGGAACTCAAAAGAACTCAAAAGAACTCAAAGGAACTCAAAGGAACTCAAAGGAACTCAAAAGAACTCAAAAGAACTCAAAGGAACTCAAAAGAACTCAAAAGAACTCAAAGGAACTCAAAAGAACTCAAAAGAACTCAAAAGAACTCAAAAGAACTCAAAGGAACTCAAAAGAACTCAAAAGAACTCAAAGGAACTCAAAGGAACTCAAAGGAACTCAAAAGAACTCAAAAGAACTCAAAGGAACTCAAAAGAACTCAAAAGAACTCAAAGGAACTCAAAAGAACTCAAAGGAACTCAAAAGAACTCAAAAGAACTCAAAGGAACTCAAAAGAACTCAAAAGAACTCAAAGGAACTCAAAAGAACTCAAAAGAACTCAAAAGAACTCAAAGGAACTCAAAGGAACTCAAAAGAACTCAAAGGAACTCAAAAGAACTCAAAGGAACTCAAAGGAACTCAAGGAAATGAAAAGAAGATAATTGATTTAAAAATAGAAAATCTTATTAAAAGAGAATGATGGAAATATTCTCTGAGATTAAAGTCGTGACGTTTTTCAGAATAAAGCTCTGATAATAAATCAGTAAATTATCCTTTGAGTTTCTGATGAAGAGTTTTAATATTCAAAGTAAACAGAATTCAGCGTTCGGCGTAAAGTTTAAGAAATGTAAGAAGAAAACGTAATGTAATGTAAGAAAACTTGTCGTGGTTCCTGCATGTCGATGTTTAATCTCTTAAAAAACAAACTAAAGTAAATCTAAAAACGTTTCTGTCGTTTTTTAAATCTGTGAAAAAAATAACTGTTATTACATTTTCTTCAGATGTTTAAAACTGAAAATAATATTTATTGAAATTAGAAAAAAAATAAAAATAAATCCCAGATAACATATTCATGAGACATTCCCACTCGTGTCTCAGAATTCCCACTTAAATCTCCAAATGTCCAAATTCCCAAAAAAAAATCTCCCAAATTCTCACCTATTCTCAGAATTCCCACTTAAATCTCAGAATTCCCACCTTAATCTCAGAATTCCCACTTTAATCTCAGAATTCCCACTTTAATCTCAGAATTCCCATTTAAATCTCAGAATTCCTATTTAAATCTCAGAATTCCCACTTTCATCTCAGAATTCCCACTTAAATCTCAGAATTCCCAGTTTAATCTCAGAATTCCCACTTAAATTTCAGAATTCCCACCTTAATCTCAGAATTCCCAGTTTAATCTCAGAATTCCCACCTTGATCTCAGAATTCCCACCTTAATCTCAGAATTCCCACTTAAATCTCAGAATTCCCAGTTTAATCTCAGAATTCCCACCTTGATCTCAGAATTCCCACCTTAATCTCAGAATTCCCACTTAAATCTCAGAATTCCCAGTTTAATCTCAGAATTCCCACCTTAATCTCAGAATTCCCACCTAAATCTCAGAATTTCTAGTGTTTAGTGTTTAGTGGTTAGTGTTTAGTGGTTAGTGTTTAGGGATTAGTGGTTAGTGTTTAGTGGTTAGTGTTTAGGGTTTAGTGGTTAGTGTTTAGGGTTTAGTGGTTAGTGTTTAGGGTTTAGTGTTTAAGGTTTAGTGGTTAGGGTTTAGTGGTTAGTGTTTAGGCTTTAGTGGTTAGTGTTTAGGCTTTAGTGTTTAAGTGTCGTGTTTTAATCGGGGAGCTTTTATTCTGAAATTTGACTTAAATCCTCGTTAAAAGTAAAAAGTCGACTGAAACTCAGAAGACCTCTTTATTGAAATTACATCAAACATTTAATTGAAGTTTTAAGGAAATTGAGAGAAAACACATTGATAGTATTTTAAAAAATGTGTTTTTATAAATATTACATTATAGAGGAGATGTTTCCAAAGTGCTGAACATCAACAAACAAACGTAGAGGGGGAGGAAACAGAGTTTCAGAATAAAGCGTCTGATGACAGAAACGAGGAACTAACGGATCAGATTGAGTTAAACTGCTCTGATGTTTATCCTGAAATAAAATAATTACATCTGAACGTTTCTCTGACTCTTATTTAAATATGATTTAAAGGTTTTACTGAAGAACTGGCGCCTTTCATAGCACCAAGGACACCTAACAGGACCAAGGACACCTAACAGGACCCAAGGACACCTAACAGGACCCAAGGACACCTAACAGGACCAAGGACACCTAACAGGACCCAAGGACACCTAACAGGACCAAGGACACCTAACAGGACCCAAGGACACCTAACAGGAACCAAGGACACCTAACAGGACCAAGGACACCTAACAGGACCCAGGACACATAACAGGACCAAGGACACCTAACAGGACCAAGGACACCTAACAGGACCAAGGACACCTAACAGGACCCAAGGACACCTAACAGGACCCAAGGACGCCTAACAGGACCAAGGACACCTAACAGGACCCAGGACACCTAACAGGACCAACACCTAACAGGACCCAAGGACACCTAACAGGACCCAAGGACACCTAACAGGACCAAGGACACCTAACAGGACCAACACCTAACAGGACCAAGGACACCTAACAGGACCCAAGGACACCTAACAGGACCAAGGACACCTAACAGGACCCAAGGACACCTAACAGGACCAAGGACACCTAACAGGACCAAGGACACCTAACAGGACCCAAGGACACCTAACAGGACCCAAGGACACCTAACAGGACCCAGGACACCTAACAGGACCCAAGGACACCTAACAGGACCCAAGGACACCTAACAGGACCCAAGGTCACCTAACAGGACCCAAGGACACCTAACAGGACCCAAGGACACCTAACAGGACTAAGGACACCTAACAGGACCAAGGACACCTAACAGGACCCAAGGACACCTAACAGGACCCAAGGACACCTTACAGGACCAACACCTAACAGGACCCAAGGACACCTAACAGGACCCAGGACACCTAACAGGACCCAAGGACACCTAACAGGACCCAAGGACACCTAACAGGACCCAAGGTCACCTAACAGGACCCAAGGACACCTAACAGGACCCAAGGTCACCTAACAGGACCCAAGGTCACCTAACAGGACCCAAGGACGCCTAACAGGACCAAGGACACCTAACAGGACCCAGGACACCTAACAGGACCAACACCTAACAGGACCCAAGGACACCTAACAGGACCCAAGGACACCTAACAGGACCAAGGACACCTAACAGGACCAACACCTAACAGGACCAAGGACACCTAACAGGACCAAGGACACCTAACAGGACCAAGGACACCTAACAGGACCCAAGGACACCTAACAGGACCAAGGACACCTAACAGGACCAAGGACACCTAACAGGACCCAAGGACACCTAACAGGACCCAAGGACACCTAACAGGACCCAGGACACCTAACAGGACCCAAGGACACCTAACAGGACCCAAGGACACCTAACAGGACCCAAGGTCACCTAACAGGACCCAAGGACACCTAACAGGACTAAGGACACCTAACAGGACCAAGGACACCTAACAGGACCCAAGGACACCTAACAGGACCCAAGGACACCTTACAGGACCAACACCTAACAGGACCCAAGGACACCTAACAGGACCCAGGACACCTAACAGGACCCAAGGACACCTAACAGGACCCAAGGACACCTAACAGGACCCAAGGTCACCTAACAGGACCCAAGGACACCTAACAGGACCCAAGGTCACCTAACAGGACCCAAGGTCATGGCATAAAGTACCTTAAACATACCGTCAGTTTAAAAGCTGTTTTATACTGAAAAACCAGAAGTTATTGTGCACAACCAGTTGTTAAGCTTTTATTCTGAAAATCCTTCATCTCCGGTTAGCATTTAGCATAATAATAATAATAATAATAATAATAATTATAGTAAATGGTATATTAGCATGAGGCTAATATACCATTTACTATAGAGGTGAATTTAGCAGCGAGATGAAACCTACTGATTTCAACACTACAACTACAGACGTCGAGATATTATTGTTGTTGAATATTAAATGAAGGTACAGTTTATTTGAGTACGTTATTGTTTACAGATGTGAGTAGCATGTGACAACTTCCGGAACGACCGGAAACCAAACTGCTGTGAAGTATTTCCTGTATTTTTTGGAGTATTGATTACAGCGTTTAGAATGTGTTAAATGAAAAGTCATGAAAGAGTTAAGGAAGAGAAAAGGCGTGTTGAGATATATATTGAATGTACAAAGTCTGAATCCTCTGATATGCGAAACAACGGACATTAAGACGTGGAGAGCCGGCCCGCAGGGAGGAGCCAGCAGGGAGGAGCCAGCAGGGAGGAGCCCGCAGGGAGGAGCCAGCAGGGAGGAGCCAGCAGGGAGGAGCCAGCTGGGAGGAGCCAGCAGGGAGGAGCCCGCTGGGAGGAGCCAGCAGGGAGGAGCCCGCAGGGAGGAGCCAGCAGGGAGGAGCCCGCAGGGAGGAGCCAGCAGGGAGGAGCCAGCAGGGAGGAGCCAGCAGGGAGGAGCCCGCTGGGAGGAGCCAGCAGGGAGGAGCCCGCAGGGAGGAGCCAGCAGGGAGGAGCCCGCAGGGAGGAGCCAGCAGGGAGGAGCCAGCAGGGAGGAGCCCGCTGGGAGGAGCCAGCAGGGAGGAGCCCGCAGGGAGGAGCCCGCAGGGAGGAGCCAGCAGGGAGGAGCCCGCTGGGAGGAGCCAGCAGGGGGGAGCCAGCAGGGAGGAGCCAGCAGGGAGGAGCCAGCAGGGGGGAGCCAGCAGGGAGGAGCCAGCAGGGAGGAGCCCGCTGGGAGGAGCCCGCAGGGAGGAGCCAGCAGGGAGGAGCCAGCAGAGAGGAGCCAGCAGAGGAGATAACAGGCTTGTTTGAGACAAGCGAGACCTGCGCAGTTGCGATCAACGTCTTGCTAGTGCGTTGCATGATGGGTAGTCATTTTGTCCGACTTGCTCTGGAGGCTCATGAGACGTTGAAATCTCGCGGGACCAAGACGCCCGCAGACTTGAGAGCGAGGCGAGGCAGTTCCTCTCCACGGGCTGCGGAAGCTAAATGCTTGATGGGAAACGACTCGCTGGTATCTCCAGCTGAGCGCTCATTGGTGGGTTTTACCCCGTGCTGCTGATGAAGCTCTCCCATTGGCTCGGCAACAGTTTGTTGTTGTTTGTGTCAGTTTTATGTTTCCACTTCCATTCACATTTTTATCATGAGATTAATATCTATATATTTTATACTATACTTGCACTGCTTACCGTTTCATACTTTATATATCTAGTGTATTAATACACACTGTTCATACTGCTCTCAGGCTGCTGTGTGTATCTAGTGTATTAATACACACTGTTCATACTGCTCTCAGGCTGATATCTAGTGTATTAATACACACTGTTCATACTGCTCACAGGCTGATATCTAGTGTATTAATACACACTGTTCATACTGCTCTCAGGCTGATATCTAGTGTATTAATACACACTGTTCATACTGCTCTCAGACTGATATCTAGTGTATTAATACACACTGTTCATACTGCTCTCTGGCTGATATCTAGTGTATTAATACACACTGTTCATACTGCTCTCAGGCTGATATCTAGTGTATTAATACACACTGTTCATACTGCTCTCAGACTGATATCTAGTGTATTAATACACACTGTTCATACTGCTCTCAGACTGATATCTAGTGTATTAATACACACTGTTCATACTGCTCTCTGGCTGATATCTAGTGTATTAATACACACTGTTCATACTGCTCTCAGGCTGATATCTAGTGTATTAATACACACTGTTCATACTGCTCTCAGGCTGATATCTAGTGTATTAATACACACTGTTCATACTGCTCACAGGCTGATATCTAGTGTATTAATACACACTGTTCATACTGCTCTCAGGCTGATATCTAGTGTATTAATACACACTGTTCATACTGCTCACAGGCTGATATCTAGTGTATTAATACACACTGTTCATACTGCTCACAGGCTGATATCTAGTGTATTAATACACACTGTTCATACTGCTCACAGGCTGATATCTAGTGTATTAATACACACTGTTCATACTGCTCTCAGGCTGATATCTAGTGTATTAATACACACTGTTCATACTGCTCTCAGGCTGATATCTAGTGTATTAATACACACTGTTCATACTGCTCTCAGGCTGATATCTAGTGTATTAATACACACTGTTCATACTGCTCTCAGGCTGATATCTAGTGTATTAATACACACTGTTCATACTGCTCACAGGCTGATATCTAGTGTATTAATACACACTGTTCATACTGCTCTCAGGCTGATATCTAGTGTATTAATACACACTGTTCATACTGCTCACAGGCTGATATCTAGTGTATTAATACACACTGTTCATACTGCTCTCAGGCTGATATCTAGTGTATTAATACACACTGTTCATACTGCTCTCAGGCTGATATCTAGTGTATTAATACACACTGTTCATACTGCTCTCAGGCTGATATCTAGTGTATTAATACACACTGTTCATACTGCTCTCAGGCTGATATCTAGTGTATTAATACACACTGTTCATACTGCTCTCAGGCTGATATCTAGTGTATTAATACACACTGTTCATACTGCTCACTGCTTGTTGCTCCTGGTTTGAAGCTAAACTGCATCTCGTTGTCTCAGTTCCTGTAATCTGTGCAATAACAATAAAGTTGAATCTAATCTTGAGCAGGAACAAATGTATTTACTTCTATCTGACATTAACGATTAAACACATGTGTGCATTCTTTATAAATGCGAACCGAGTCAAGCCGACTCCGGAGGTGGCGGTATGCACCTTCAAGCTGTTTGCAATCCGCCAAAAAACTGAGAGAAGAAGAAAAAGAAGCCGACTCCGAGCTGTCCGACTTCAGGCGAGCTTTCTGAGACCTCCCCCGCTGCGATCGGCTATTCTCGTCTACTTTGGAGGCCGCAGCTCGTCTCAAACAAGCCTTCAGCTGGAGCGGTGGAGCTCGCTCTCTTCCGAGAGCCAGAACACAGCTGTTTTTCTGACTGAACCATCATCTGCTTGTAACATTACCGCGCTTTTTATTAATTAAAGTATACATTTGAACCTTCTCAGAGACTCAATTAGTCTCCTTTTAAAGCTTCTCTCCAGGACGCGAGAATAACGAGCACAGTTATCACAGCCTAATAATCAGTGGCGTTTCTATATGTATAAAAGTGGTGGGGCACAAAAAACGTAGATGTCTGTATATGAGCTTCTGCAGTGAGGGTCCTGGCTGCTGAGGGTCCTGGCTGCTGAGGGTCCTGGCTGCTGAGGGTCCTGGCTGCTGAGGCTCTGACTCTTCAGGTTTACAAATATTATATTTTGACCTAAATCAAAATATAATATTATTCTCAAAAGCCTCTTTAGTCTGATGCTTTGATTAATTTGAAACAGACAGTTCAACAAAAGGATTCCCAAAAAATGTAATGTTATCATTTAGATATTGAATTGTTCTCTCTTAGTAAGATCCCATCTTCAATAAACTGGTGGTCTCACCTTGACTTGAAGATGAAGTCCATTGGCCTATCCTTCTGGACAAACATCTCTATTACTTTTTTGTAAAAGTCCTCCTTATCTTCCTGTAGTTTCAAAAGTCTCTCATAAATCTAATCTAATCGATAGATTTATGATTAGAAAATGATAAAGTAGGGTAGACCTGTGGATATTATCCGGCTGAACAAAACGTGCATTTATCAAACAGGTTCGTTTCCCACAGACCTTATTTGGAGCTATTTTCTAAAATCCTATGGAGAAATCTCATTGCTTTTTTGTGGAGGGAAGCCATGCGCAGCTTACTTCCTGGTTTTAGGACGCGTCACTGCAGCTCTCTCGTCTCCTCTTCACACACCACACTTTTCGCGGCACACGTACTGACAGCCAATCAGCTCTGAATGATGTGAGATGACGTATGGTGGGGATGGCAGCTCGATGCCCCTATGGTCATTATTTCTTTGCCACACACATTAAATAGGAAAATACTCTGAGCATGCGCAGTGTAGTTTTTACAGTCACCGTTCACTTAGACAGAGAGAGGGAGGGGCACGATCGGGTTTTGTCCCACATGGCTCTAAGCAGCTCAATAGGCACACACTGTAGACACTAATTAGAAGAACACAGACTAAAACAGCAATGAGACGAATCAGATGATTAAACATGATCTTAAAATATATTTGATATATATTTTTTATAATCATTATTTGTAATACTTCCTGCTGACACTAGGTGGGGCTGTGCCCCTAATGACCAGTCGCCACTGTGTGTTACACAGGTCAACATAAAAGCCCACTCACACAGGTGTTTTATATCTTGGAGGGTTTGAGAGGAAGGTGTCGTAGAGGTTCTTTAAATGGAGGAGTGGTCCCGTGTGTTGACCTGGGGGCGGTGCAGTAATGATATGTAATATGACGTCTCCCTGAAAGTTTCACGAACAAAGATTTTCTCTCTTTGTCCTGATCCATGGGAGAGCAGATAAACAAGACTCCTGTCCCTTTAAGAGACGTGCCGTCCAATGGGAGAGCAGATAAACAAGACTCCTGTCCCTTTAAGAGACGTGCCGTCCAATGGGAGAGCAGATAAACAAGACTCCTGTCCCTTTAAGAGACGTGCCGTCCAATGGGAGAGCAGATAAACAAGACTCCTGTCCCTTTAAGAGACGTGCCGTCCAATGGGAGAGCAGATAAACAAGACTCCTGTCCCTTTAAGAGACGTGCCGTCCAATGGGAGAGCAGATAAACAAGACTCCTGTCCCTTTAAGAGACGTGCCGTCCAATGGGAGAGCAGATAAACAAGACTCCTGTCCCTTTAAGAGACGTGCCGTCCAATGGGAGAGCAGATAAACAAGACTCCTGTCCCTTTAAGAGACGTGCCGTCCAATGGGAGAGCAGATAAACAAGACTCCTGTCCCTTTAAGAGACGTGCCGTCCAATGGGAGAGCAGATAAACAAGACTCCTGTCCCTTTAAGAGACGTGCCGTCCAATGGGAGAGCAGATAAAAAAGACTCCTGTCCCTTTAAGAGATGTGCCGTCCAATGGGAGAGCAGATAAACAAGACTCCTGTCCCTTTAAGAGACGTGCCGTCCAATGGGAGAGCAGATAAACAAGACTCCTGTCCCTTTAAGAGACGTGCCGTCCAATGGGAGAGCACCTTAACTCTTTCATAATTTACACACGGCATCTATTGCACATCTGTCCGTCCTGGGAGAGGGATCCCTCCTCTGTTGCTCTCCCTGAGGTTTCTCCCATGTTCCCTTTAAACTGTGGGTTTTCTCTGGAAGTGTTTCCTTGTACGATGTGAGGGTCTAAGGACAGAGGGTCTGAGGACAGAGGGTCTGAGGACAGAGGGTCTGAGGACAGAGGGTCTAAGGACAGAGGGTCTAAGGACAGAGGGTCTGAGGACAGAGGGTGTAAGGACAGAGGGTCTGAGGACAGAGGGTCTGAGGACAGAGGGTATGAGGACAGAGGGTCTAAGGACAGAGGGTCTGAGGACAGAGGGTCTGAGGACAGAGGGTCTAAGGACAGAGGGTCTAAGGACAGAGGGTCTGAGGACAGAGGGTCTAAGGACAGAGGGTCTAAGGACAGAGGGTCTGAGGACAGAGGGTATGAGGACAGAGGGTCTGAGGACAGAGGGTCTGAGGACAGAGGGTCTGAGGACAGAGGTCTGAGGACAGAGGGTGTAAGGACAGAGGGTCTAAGGACAGAGGGTCTAAGGACAGAGGGTCTGAGGACAGAGGGTGTAAGGACAGAGGGTGTAAGGACAGAGGGTCTGAGGACAGAGGGTCTGAGGACAGAGGGTGTAAGGACAGAGGGTCTAAGGACAGAGGGTCTGAGGACAGAGGGTCTGAGGACAGAGGGTCTAAGGACAGAGGGTCTGAGGACAGAGGGTATGAGGACAGAGGGTCTAAGGACAGAGGGTCTGAGGACAGAGGGTATGAGGACAGAGGGTCTAAGGACAGAGGGTCTGAGGACAGAGGGTCTGAGGACAGAGGGTCTAAGGACAGAGGGTCTGAGGACAGAGGGTCTGAGGACAGAGGGTCTGAGGACAGAGGGTCTAAGGACAGAGGGTCTGAGGACAGAGGGTCTAAGGACAGTGGGTCTGAGGACAGAGGGTATGAGGACAGAGGGTCTAAGGACAGAGGGTCTAAGGACAGAGGGTCTGAGGACAGAGGGTCTAAGGACAGAGGGTCTGAGGACAGAGGGTATGAGGACAGAGGGTATGAGGACAGAGGGTCTGAGGACAGAGGGTCTGAGGACAGAGGGTCTAAGGACAGAGGGTCTGAGGACAGAGGGTATGAGGACAGAGGGTCTGAGGACAGAGGGTCTGAGGACAGAGGGTCTGAGGACAGAGGGTCTGAGGACAGAGGGTCTGAGGACAGAGGGTATGAGGACAGAGGGTATGAGGACAGAGGGTCTAAGGACAGAGGGTCTGAGGACAGAGGGTCTAAGGACAGAGGGTCTGAGGACAGAGGGTATGAGGACAGAGGGTCTGAGGACAGAGGGTCTGAGGACAGAGGGTCTAAGGACAGAGGGTCTGAGGACAGAGGGTCTAAGGACAGAGGGTCTGAGGACAGAGGGTATGAGGACAGAGGGTCTGAGGACAGAGGGTCTAAGGACAGAGGGTCTGAGGACAGAGGGTCTAAGGACAGAGGGTCTGAGGACAGAGGGTCTAAGGACAGAGGGTCTAAGGACAGAGGGTCTGAGGACAGAGGGTCTGAGGACAGAGGATCTGAGGACAGAGGGTCTAAGGACAGAGGGTCTGAGGACAGAGGGTATGAGGACAGAGGGTCTAAGGACAGAGGGTCTAAGGACAGAGGGTCTGAGGACAGAGGGTCTAAGGACAGAGGGTATGAGGACAGAGGGTCTGAGGACAGAGGGTCTGAGGACAGAGGGTCTAAGGACAGAGGGTCTAAGGACAGAGGGTCTAAGGACAGAGGGTCTGAGGACAGAGGGTCTGAGGACAGAGGGTCTGAGGACAGAGGGTCTAAGGACAGAGGGTCTAAGGACAGAGGGTCTAAGGACAGAGGGTCTGAGGACAGAGGGTATGAGGACAGAGGGTATGAGGACAGAGGGTCTAAGGACAGAGGGTCTAAGGACAGAGGGTGTCGTAGTGTCATACTGATATTCTGTACAAACTGTGAAGTCCAATATCACAAATGTAACATTTGTGATATTGGACTATAAATAAACATTGATTGATTGATTGAGAGCAGATAAACACGCCGTCCAATGGGAGAGCAGATAAACACGCCGTCCAATGGGAGAGCAGATAAACACGCCGTCCAATGGGAGAGCAGATAAACACGCCGTCCAATGGGAGAGCAGATAAACACGCCGTCCAATGGGAGAGCAGATAAACACGCCGTCCAATGGGAGAGCAGATAAACCGACTCAGGTCCAGCTGATTTATTAAATACAGAAAAACGTTTTTATTTATTTCTTTTATATTGCAAAATAATGAGCAGAAACAAAAATGTGCCGTTAATATAAAAAAATAAGCGGGATCCAGTTCCCCCCCCTAACTCACTATCTTACAAACATTTACATCTGACCCCCCAAACCAACAACAACAACAACATTCAGGGGGGGGGGGGGGCGTCTGGATCCCTTCCACTGTACAAAAAGACTTCATTTAATAAAAACAGACGAGGTACGTTCGGTTTCACAGATCGGTGTGTGTGTGTGTGTCTGTGTGTGTGTGTGTCTAACTGTGTGTGTGTGTGTCTAAATGTGTGTGTGTGTGCGTCTAAATGTGTGTGTGTGCGTCTAAATGTGTGTGTATGTGTGTGTGTGTCTAAGTGTGTGTGTGTGTCTAAGTGTGTGTGTGTGTCTAAGTGTGTGTGTTTCTGTGTGTGTGTGTCTAAGTGTGTGTGTGTGTGTGTGTGTGTGTGTGTCTAAGTGTGTGCGTGCGTGTGTGTGTGTGTCTAAGTGTGTGTGTTTCTCTATGTGTGTGTCTAAGTGTGTGTGTTTCTCTATATGTGTGTCTAAGTGTGTGTGTGCGTGCGTGTGTGTGTCAGTAGGAGAACACCAGGTCGGGGAAGTAGCTGATGAGTTCGGGGTCGCAGTAGTCCGGGAAGTCGAAGTGAGAGCCGAGGCTGCCCTCAGAGTCCTGGTCCGGATCCACCAGAGAGAGACTGAGGGTCCCGACTGGGGGCGATCCTCCCGACGGGGGCCACGAATCAGAGGAGGAGGAGGCGTGGAGGCCGGCCAGCAGACTGAGAGGGAGGTCGTCCAGGTTCCTGCAAACACACAACACGGTCTGAGTGTCCTCCTCCAACATGAGAGTAGCATGCTAACAAAGGTATCAACTGTAGCTGTGAACATGACAGGATGTGTGATTACCTAGAAGAGCACCAGGACTGTTTGAGGCAGATGATAGCTATGTGATTAACATGATGATTCAGCCTCTATGGAGAGAGACATCAAGCATGCTCATTTCTGACGTGGAGCTAATCTGAAGTAAACATTGAATACTGCTTTCTATTCCTCCATCTTGTGACTGTGTAACTCCCTCTCTTGGATATCAGCATGTGAAGGACACTGTTCAGGAACTAGTCTCTGTATGTGATGACTCCTTCTGGAGAGGATCAGACACATGGATCCTGAGGTGAAGCTCAATCCGGAGACCAGGGATTATCAAGTAATTTAAGTATTCAGAAAAAGTCAGAATATAGAAATGTTTGAGAAAAAGTAGTGCGCAAGAAGTCTATAACCGTGTATATTCAGATGCTGTTCTTGCACCGATCAGGTTCCTGCAAACAGACTCAGGGTCAGATTTATCACCGCAATAAACCCCCTTTCATTTAGTCTAAAGGTCTCCTGTCACGCTAAAGCCACCCTTTGATGTCTCCTCTACATCACCATGTGTCCCCGGTGTGTCAGGAGACTCTCAAAGTGATGTCTCCTCTACATCACCATGTGTCCCCGGGGTGTCAGGAGACTCTCAAAGTGATGTCTCCTCTACATCACCATGTGTCCCCGGGGTGTCCCCGGTGTGTCAGGAGACTCTCAAAGTGATGTCTCCTCTACATCACCATGTGTCCCCGGGGTGTCAGGAGACTCTCAAAGTGATGTCTCCTCTACATCACCATGTGTCCCCGGGGTGTCCCCGGTGTGTCAGGAGACTCTCAAAGTGATGTCTCCTCTACATCACCATGTGTCCCCGGTGTGTCAGGAGACTCTCAAAGTGATGTCTCCTCTACATCACCATGTGTCCCCGGTGTGTCAGGAGACTCTCAAAGTGATGTCTTCTGTACATCACCATGTGTCCCCGGTGTGTCAGGAGACTCACTAAGTGATGTCTTCTCTACATCACCATGTGTCCCCGGGGTGTCCCCGGTGTGTCATGAGACTCTCAAAGTGATGTCTTCTCTACATCACCATGTGTCCCCGGTGTGTCAGGAGACTCTCAAAGTGATGTCTTCTCTACATCACCATGTGTCCCCGGTGTGTCAGGAGACTCTCAAAGTGATGTCTTCTCTACATCACCATGTGTCCCCGGGGTGTCCCCGGTGTGTCATGAGACTCTCAAAGTGATGTCTTCTCTACATCACCATGTGTCCCCGGTGTGTCAGGAGACTCTCAAAGTGATGTCTCCTCTACATCACCATGTGTCCCCGGGGTGTCCCCGGTGTGTCAGGAGACTCTCAAAGTGATGTCTCCTCTACATCACCATGTGTCCCCGGTGTGTCAGGAGACTCTCAAAGTGATGTCTTCTCTACATCACCATGTGTCCCCGGTGTGTCAGGAGACTCTCAAAGTGATGTCTTCTCTACATCACCATGTGTCCCCGGTGTGTCAGGAGACTCTCAAAGTGATGTCTTCTGTACATCACCATGTGTCCCCGGGGTGTCCCCGGTGTGTCAGGAGACTCTCAAAGTGATGTCTTCTAGGGCTGCACGATATTGAAAAAAACTGATATTGCGGTTTTTTTAACCTGTTAAGCCCCAAGGTCCCGGCGGGTACTTTACATTTTTTTCACGACACAGTGTCTCAGGGCATCTTAATATTTAAGAACCTATTAATGTGTTATACCAGATTAACGGGAATAATCTCAGCTAACTGACGATACAAACCATTTTTACCAAAACAAAACACAAGTCTCATAAGAAGCATCTAAATGACCCGAGCGAAAAATGCTAACTCACTTTGGCACAGAACTCAAGATAAAAGTACCCTTATTACTTATCGTAGCTGCACATACAAGATATCCGATTAAAGCTGAGGTTCCACAGATTATTTAGTTCGGCAGTCGAACACACACACATTACCAAATAAGGAGTGAGAGTGACGCGAAGCCAAAACCCGAAGCTGCATACACTCTGGTGGCTACCATTAGCAGCTAACTTTTGCTCTGCGATTTTTACATAAAAATGGAATTATGGATTATAAACAATTGCTTCAAAGCCACAGAAACATTATCAACCTATGGATCAACCGATTCAGCCGCGGTGTTTATCGTTTTAATGCCATTGAACACGACTTTTGATCAGATTGACGCTACGGTGAGACGATCTCCCTAGAAGCTCCGTAAAGGTACGTGTTGTGATGTCTGTGTTTGCTTCCCCTGTCACGAGATCGGATCGCTCAGTGATGATACTATATACCTAAATAATCTGTGGAGTCTCAGCTTTAATCGGATATATTCTATGTGCAGCTACGATAAGTAATAAGGGTATCTTTATTTTGAATTCTGTGCCAAAGTGCGTTAGGATTTTTTTTTTTAAATGAATAAAACCGCACGTCCCTGCGGTGTGAATATCACGCAGGCGCATATCGCGGTTATCGCCATGACACGGTATATCGTTCAGCCCTAATGTCTTCTCGACATCACCATGTGTCCCCGGTAGGGATGGGTATCGAGAACCGGTACTAAGTCAATACCGGTACCTGATTGGACGGTATCGGTATACCGTTAAGCCGCTGGACAAACGGTGCTGCCATCGGTATGTGTTACGTCTACTTCCTTAGTTTAACTTTAAACCGTTCTGGTTGGTTGGGAACCCTCATCCCGTGTGATGTATCCGGTTTGAGAGCCCTCTGATTGGCCACTGTAAATGCCACTCGTCATCTCTCTCAACAGCGCTCTTATTATTGTTGTGAGACTCCCGCAGGCATGGCGGACAGAGCGAGGCCATCGAAGGTCTGGGTGCACTTTAAAACATGTAGTGGCGATAGTGCACGGTGCAATCTATGTACTCAATGAGTTGCTTGTAAAGGGGGAAACACGAGCAACTCAATGAAGCATTTGCAAACGAGACATTCATTGAATCTAAAGCGGTGCAGCGTCTTTGACAGCCTAACCAATGTGGCTGCTAGCGATACTGCTAGTGCTAATAGTGCTAGCGGGCTTCAGCCGCGCCGTGTGTAAATGTGACCCGAGCGAAGGCTCGCAGGCAGGTTAGCTGCTGCGCACGGGTAATATGTTTTGATTACCTGAGTGCAGTCTTGGAGGCACATCGCCTTGTCTTGTTTTAGTTTGTTAACAATGACAGTGTTTTAATGTGAGCTCCTATAATAATGTGGCCTTTCATTGAAGGCTTTATAAACCAGTTAAACGTACAGATGTCTTTGTGAATTGGAAAACTGCATTTAAATGTTAAAGGTCAACGTTTCAACGTAAGGTTCAGCAATTGTTGGTCGTTTTCTAGGAATTGACATTTTAAGCTCAAATACTTTGTTCTATGTTTAAACCTTCAGATACATGTTGACGTGTTTCAGTTCAGCACATCATTCATTTTGTGATGATTTAAAAGTACAATCCAGAATAATATACGCACTGGCCTTTATCTTTTGACCAATGTCTTCATATCACAGTTTTGCATGATGTCACTGGAGGACAATGTTTGAAGGGTCTCTCGTCGAGCTAGGTTGTCGTTTGAAATGTCTGGATGAAGATGTAACTGATTTACTCTTTACTCTGTCTGAGGAAACCCAAAAGCATGACGGGGCGAGCCGGGCCCCTTGAAGTTATGTGTGTCTGCTTCTGAGAAGCTAATGTAAGTCATTCAGTTATTTCTAAAAGAAAATTACAACACAATGTTTAATCTTCACATCTTGTATTCATGTCTATCATTTTGAGCACCAAATTATTGAAAAGTATCGATAAGAGTATCGAAAAATACCGATACCGATAAGCGGTACCGGTCAAATCCTAACGATACCCATCCCTACCGGTGTGTCCCCGGCGTGTCGTCCCCAGTGTGTCCCCGGTGTGTGTCCCTCGGTGTGTGTGTCCATGTGTCCCCGGTGTGTGTCCCTCGGTGTGTGTCCCTCGGTGTGTGTCCCTCGGTCTGTGTCCCCAGTGTGTGTCCCTCGGTCTGTGTCCCCGGTGTGTGTCCCTCGGTGTGTGTGTCTCGGTGTGTGTCCCTCGGTGTGTGTGTCTCGGTGTGTGTCCCCGGTGTGTGTCCCTCGGTGTGTGTCCCCGGTGTGTGTCCCCAGTGTGTCCCCCGGTGTGTCCCCATGTGTCCCCGGTGTGTCAGGAGACTCTCAAAGTGATGTCTTCTCTACATCACCATGTGTCCCCGGTGTGTCCCCGGTGTCCCCCCGGTGTGTCAGGAGACTCTCAAAGTGTCAGAAACAAACCCCTCTCTCTTCTCCTCCGTACCCACATCTCTAAAAACGGGGAACAACGGAGCTGATCCAGATTTGCTGCGTCATGACCACATTACTAAAATGTGGGCGGGCTTTACCCCCACGGGCCAATCAGAAACGTTGCTGTCAGAAACAATGAGACGTGTTCTGGAAGAGATATGGTCTGTGTTCACATGAGCCTTTCTTACGTGTTTCATTACGTTCAGATCAGACCGTTAGTTTGTGATGTTTCACACGCGCCTCTGGTCTGAGTCGTGAGCCTGAAGCAGTTTCAATAAACCGTATTTCATTTAGTTCAAGTTACTATAGTTTTCTTTAAATCTATGTGTTGCCATTAGGGCTGTACCCGAATATTCGTTCCTTGCCAACTATTCGGGTTTCAATGTCATTATTCGGATATTCGTTTTTTTCAAAAAAATATGTTTTTCCCCTAAATGTAAGCTATCAATAAAGGAGAATTGCCATATTCTTATACTACATTTATACTTTTGAATTGCACTGTTAAAATGCGGAAATATATACAATCTCAGCCTGTGCTCCTGACATCGCGTTCACTCAGTCATCGCTTCACCTCGTTTCACACACCTGAACACAAAATGCTGAAGACTCCAGCTGTGTGGGACCATTTTAAATTGGACGACGGTAAGAAGAAGGCAGTGTGCCAAATATGCGACAAGAAACTGGCCGGTGGCACAACAAGTCACCGGATGCTGTAAGTAGCCTAGCCTAGCCTAGCTTAGCTTAGCTTAGCCTAGCTTAGCTTAGCTGTTGTCAAGTTGCCATGATGAAGCTGCTTTATCGGCCGTTCAAACAGTAACGTTACACATGATAAAAACGTGCACTTGCTTTGCTTGGAAAATAGTTGCAAGCAAGCGAATAGTTTTTTATATTAGTTTTTCAATTTTATCCGATTAGTGAAAATAATAGGAGCAATGTGGGAACGTCTGGGGCGAAGGCAATTATTGGCATACAGTTCGTTCATTTATTTAAATACTGTTTACTGTATCGGTAACAAGTGTTAGGCCTACTGTTACGACTGTTATTAACAGTATTGTTGTTAGAACAGGAATATGTGTTTCGTATCTTCAGGTTGTAAAACGTAGATGGAATTTGGAAAATAAATAAATCTCTCCGCACCGAATATTCTGCTGATTACTACCGAATATCCGGAGCCCTAAAGATGGTATTCGGGGCCCCGTGCGTCTCCGTGCGTCTCCGTGCGTCTCCGTGCGTCTCGTGCGTCTCGTGCGTCTCCGTGCGTCTCCGTGCGTCTCTGTGCGTCTCTGTGCGTCTCCGTGCGTCTCCGTGCGTCTCTGTGCGTCTCTGTGCGTCTCTGTGCGTCCGGACTGAGACCTGGAGCTTACAATCCGCTCCAGGTCTCTGGGGAAGTTCAGACGTTACAGCTTTAATCATTTGGGCTCTCTCTCATTATAAGGTTTTGCACATGTTTGATATTTAACAGCTTTTCTGGGAGTTTCTTTTAAACCAGCTGACTTTAAAAAGTTCCTTTCCACCTCAGAGTTCGGGCTGATGCTCCCCAAAGACGCACCTGTAGTTTCTTCAGCTTTAAACATCACAGTATTTTAACTTTTACCATCAGATTATTCTCTTTCTCTTTCAGACCAAACACTGCAGATAAATGTTTGCTAAATGTGTCAAAATGACTACGATATCTAACAGCTGCAGCTTAAAAGAAGGTTTTTAAAAGCTCAAAATACCCACGTGTCTGTCTGTGGGGTTATGGGATGGATCCAGGATCAAAACACGGATACAGATTTGCTAAAATGTCTAAATCTCTGGGGAAATTCATATATATTTATATATTTCACATTGTGGCATTTAAATCTCACGTTAGATCAGAGTCACTGAGAAACCTTTAAGATGGACTTTAAAGAACTTCCATACACATCTTATTCATATCATATTCCATGTACTTGTATTTAGACTTCTTGCACTATTTTATTTTGTGTATTTGATTGTGTTGCATTGTTGGAGGGTCAGAAGACTGTCATTGATATGTCTACACTGTTTCCTATGTTCATATGACGATCAAACCTTTGAATCTTGAATTCTCTTGCCCTGCCTGATCTGTGTTAGGTCCTATATTCACATCTACACTGTAGCTGCTGAGCACTAACCCATCTCAACACTTTCTCTTCTCTATTGCGTTCAATAAGGACCGGAGAATGGAGGTTTCCTACCTGAGGTGGAGCTCCTCTTCCCCGGCGCTGGAGGAGGAGGCCGGGCTGCTGGAGCTCTGCTGCCGGGGGACAGAGCTCTGCTGCCGGGTGATATTCTTGAAGCTGTAGAAGAGCCTCTCCTCCTCTTCTTCACTCTTTATCTCCTCTTCGTCCTCCTCATCTTCCTCCTCTTCCTCGGAGTCGGTGAACTCCCGTTTAACGAGCTTAGTGGCCGTGAAGCTGCTGGTCAGCACGTAGCGGTACCGGGGGTCCTGCTGCACCGGGACCTGACCCGGCCTCCTGGTGCTGCGGGGCTTCAACCGGGAGAACTTCTTATCTGTGGAAGTGGGTCTCACAGTGGGGGTGGGTCTCACGGTGGAGACAGGGGTGGGTCTCACGACGGGGATGGGTCTCACGGCGGAGGTTTTCTCCGGGGAAGAGACTCCAGTACAGCCCTCGGT
The DNA here is from genome assembly GCA_028583405.1 of Pogonophryne albipinna. NCBI lineage: Eukaryota > Metazoa > Chordata > Actinopteri > Perciformes > Artedidraconidae > Pogonophryne > Pogonophryne albipinna. Next base: position 66,073 of record JAPTMU010000307.1, read on the forward strand.
CCGTGCCTTCTTCCTGGGCCGGTACTTGTAGTCCGGATGTTGGGCTATGTGCTGTAGCCGGAGCCGCTCCGCCTCCCGGATGAACGGGATCTTCTCCGAGTCTCTGAGCAGCTTCCAGCGCTTCCCGAGCCGCTTGGAAATCTCCGCGTTGTGCAAGTCCGGGGACTGGTCCATGATCTTCCTCCTCTCGATCTTGGACCACACCATGAAGGCGTTCATCGGCCTCTTGATGTGTCCCGTGGCGGTCTTCCAGCGGTCTGGTTTCTGCGGTGCGGAGCTGCACGCTGAGGCCGTCTGTAGCGGTGCGGAGCTGCACGGTGAGGCCGTCTGTAGCGGTGCGGAGCTGCACGGTGAGGCCGCCTCCCGGGACCCGCCATGCTGCGTATGTTCCACCATGTTCCCAAAGCCTCCAGCTGACGGACCCGAGTCAGTGGAGCCTCCCGCCACCTTAGTTCTGTTTCTACCTGCTTTATTTCCTCTTAAATATCCGTTAAAACGCGTTATTCCGCTGCGACTGCTTCTCTGTGTTCAAACTTCCAAACCGGCGTCTTATTTACCGACTGATGGGTACCGCCCTCAGCCAATCACCGCCCTTCTTCTCCAAAAACCCTCCCGCCTCCGCATCGCCCTCCGCCAATCACCGCTGTTCTTCTCCCAACACGTTCCCGCCTCCACTGCTGTGTTAGCCAATCACAGCTATTCTTCTCCCAAAACCTTCCCGCCTCCACTGCTGTCTCAGCCAATCACAGCTCTTCTTCTCGCTCTCTGGCGTCCGGCCGTTGGATTCGTTATCCCCTCACAGAGAAAACCTTCCTTATTTAACGCTTTCATTTCTGTTTATTTGTATTTAAATCACAAGATCGACCCTCTCAAAGCCTCATGATGAAGAGTGATGTTACACACTCACTCCATGTCTTTTTAAAACAATTATTTAACTCCCATTTTCTCTAGATTTAGGATTTCTAAGTGACATGACGTTTATCAAATGTAAGTTAACTACAGACACAGACACACTTATACCAATACATCAGAATCAAGTTTATTGCCAGGTACGTTTACACATACAAAGAATTTGATTTTGTGTCTGGTAGTGCGAACAAAAACAGAGGCACAACACCAGGGCGCCATTTGAGTTGTCACCTGAAAAGTAATCAGATTAAAACATCAGACTGAGGCCGTTTCTCAATGTCGAGGAGGCTTCCTTGGTAGCACATGTATGCTGGGTATTTAAACAGTGATTCGGCGCCACTCGATGACGTGGTATGCTTGAAATAGTGGCTCTGGAGCAGCTTTACTCGACATTGAGAAACGGCCTGAGTTTCCCCTGAAGCTCTGTAGTGTTTGTGGCTCCTTCAGGGATTTGTGAATTCTTGAAGGCTTTTATTCAGGCCTTTCACTAAACTCCATTTCAGCATCATATTTCATTTTATGGGCTGTCATTCAGGTCAAACTACATTTGATTATGTTGACGTCGTATTTAACTGACAGGGAATAAACTGACGTAATGTCTTTGCAACCAGGACTTAATAAATCAGCATTATGAGTCCTAAAACCCACGTGAAGTCATGTGACCGTGCTGTAGTTCCTGTATAGCCCAACATTAGCCACCTTTAGCTTAGCGGTGGTGACGTGAAGTCATGTGACCGTGCTGTAGTTCCTTTATAGCCCAACATTAGCCACCTTTAGCTTAGCGGTGGTGACGTGAAGTCATGTGACCGTGCTGTAGTTCCTTTATAGCCCAACATTAGCCACCTTTAGCTTAGCGGTGGTGAGGTGAAGTCATGTGACCGTGCTGTAGTTCCTTTATAGCCCAATATTAGCCACCTTTAGCTTAGCGGTGGTGACGTGAAGTCATGTGACCGTGCTGTAGTTCCTTTATAGCCCAATATTAGCCACCTTTAGCTTAGCGGTGGTGACGTGAAGTCATGTGACCGTGCTGTAGTTCCTTTATAGCCCAACATTAGCCACCTTTAGCTTAGCGGTGGTGACGTGAAGTCATGTGACCGTGCTGTAGTTCCTTTATAGCCCAACATTAGCCACCTTTAGCTTAGCGGTGGTGACGTGAAGTCATGTGACCTTGCTGTGGTTCCTTTATAGCCCAACATTAGCCGCCTTTAGCTTAGCGGTGGTGAGGTGAAGTCATGTGACCTTGCTGTGGTTCCTTTATAGCCCAACATTAGCCACCTTTAGCTTAGCGGTGGTGAGGTGAAGTCATGTGACCGTGCTGTAGTTCCTGTATAGCCCAACATTAGCCACCTTTAGCTTAGCGGTGGTGACGTGAAGTCATGTGACCGTGCTGTAGTTCCTGTATAGCCCAACATTAGCCACCTTTAGCTTAGCGGTGGTGAGGTGAAGTCATGTGACCGTGCTGTAGTTCCTGTATAGCCCAACATTAGCCACCTTTAGCTTAGCGGTGGTGACGTGAAGTCATGTGACCGTGCTGTAGTTCCTTTATAGCCCAACATTAGCCACCTTTAGCTTAGCGGTGGTGACGTGAAGTCATGTGACCTTGCTGTGGTTCCTTTATAGCCCAACATTAGCCGCCTTTAGCTTAGCGGTGGTGAGGTGAAGTCATGTGACCTTGCTGTGGTTCCTTTATAGCCCAACATTAGCCACCTTTAGCTTAGCGGTGGTGAGGTGAAGTCATGTGACCGTGCTGTAGTTCCTGTATAGCCCAACATTAGCCACCTTTAGCTTAGCGGTGGTGACGTGAAGTCATGTGACCGTGCTGTAGTTCCTTTATAGCCCAACATTAGCCTCCTTTAGCTTAGCGGTGGTGACGTGAAGTCATGTGACCGTGCTGTAGTTCCTTTATAGCCCAACATTAGCCACCTTTAGCTTAGCGGTGGTGAGGTGAAGTCATGTGACCGTGCTGTAGTTCCTGTATAGCCCAACATTAGCCACCTTTAGCTTAGCGGTGGTGACGTGAAGTCATGTGACCGTGCTGTAGTTCCTGTATAGCCCAACATTAGCCACCTTTAGCTTAGCGGTGGTGACGTGAAGTCATGTGACCGTGCTGTGGTTCCTTTATAGCCCAACATTAGCCACCTTTAGCTTAGCGGTGGTGACGTGAAGTCATGTGACCGTGCTGTAGTTCCTTTATAGCCCAACATTAGCCACCTTTAGCTTAGCGGTGGTGACGTGAAGTCATGTGACCGTGCTGTAGTTCCTTTATAGCCCAACATTAGCCACCTTTAGCTTAGCGGTGGTGACGTGAAGTCATGTGACCTTGCTGTGGTTCCTTTATAGCCTAACGTTATCTTTTTACTTCAGAAATCATAAAGTTGTGTTAATATGGAGATCAGCCTAATGAACTAAAAGGGTAAGCACCATAAACGTTTGTTTGACACAGAGATACATTTTTCTGCAATAATCCAAAATCACACGGAGGAATCCCATTGGACCAGGAGATGCTGCCTTCAGGGACCAACACAAGAATACAACATCCCTGCAGCTCTGTATTCCCAAAGCGTTATCAGCTCCCGGGGCTGAAGGACTTTTTCTGTGTTGTAAACACAAGTTTTGTGTCTGTAATCTAAAATGGTTGTTGTTCTCCAAAACACCTGAGGAACACACTGTGTGTCTTTCTGCAGGAAACATGTTCGTGCTCATTCAAAGAGGCTTTCTTTGGGCAACAGCAGAACACATGGAACAGGAGGAGGAAGTGGAGGACGTCGCATTGAAATGAAGGAGGCTGTTTGTCTTTGCATTTCCATTGTGATGCAGAACTCCTGCAGATAATCTGTGAGAGCTCAAAGCCCCCTCTGAGCGGCTCCTGGGAGAATATACATATATACACAACACATTACATGTATAGAGCACTACTCAAGGTACTTTTATGTATAATTATTTCTTCATTTATTTTTGTTCTTTTCTGATTTTCCTGTATTTTATTTCGTGTGTCTCTTTTTCTCTTT
>JAPTMU010000307.1:72489-82167 GCA_028583405.1 Pogonophryne albipinna
TCATGCTGCTAGTTCTGTCCATGTTCATGCTGCTAGGTCTGTCCATGTTTCATGCTGCTAGTTCTGTCCATGTTTCATGCCTGCTAGTTCTGTCCATATTTCATGCTGCTAGTTCTGTCCATGTTTCATGCTGCGAGTTCTGTCCATGTTTCATGCTGCTAGTTCTGTCCATGTTTCATGCTGCTAGTTCTGTCCATGTTTCATGCTGCTCGTTCTGTCCATGTTTCATGCTGCTCGTTCTGTCCATGTTTCATGCTGCTAGTTCTGTCCATGTTTCATGCTGCTAGTTCTGTCCATGTTTCATGCTGCTCGTACTGTCCATGTTTCATGCTGCTAGTTCTGTCCATGTTTCATCCTGCTCGTTCTGTCCATATTTCATGCTGCTAGTTCTGTCCATGTTTCATGCTGCTAGTTCTGTCCATGTTTCATGCTGCTCGTTCTGTCCATATTTCATGCTGCTAGTTCTGTCCATATTTCATGCTGCTAGTTCTGTCCATGTTTCATCCTGCTCGTTCTGTCCATATTTCATGCTGCTCGTTCTGTCCATATTTCATGCTGCTAGTTCTGTCCATGTTTCATGCTGCTAGTTCTGTCCATGTTTCATCCTGCTCGTTCTGTCCATATTTCATGCTGCTCGTTCTGTCCATATTTCATGCTGCTAGTTCTGTCCATGTTTCATGCTGCTAGTTCTGTCCATGTTTCATGCTGCTAGTTCTGTCCATGTTTCATGCTGCTCGTTCTGTCCATGTTTCATGCTGCTCGTACTGTCCATGTTTCATGCTGCTAGTTCTGTCCATGTTTCATGCTGCTAGTTCTGTCCATGTTTCATGCTGCTAGTTCTGTCCATGTTTCATGCTGCTCGTTCTGTCCATGTTTCATGCTGCTCGTTCTGTCCATGTTTCATGCTGCTAGTTCTGTCCATGTTTCATGCTGCTAGTTCTGTCCATGTTTCATGCTGCTCGTACTGTCCATGTTTCATGCTGCTAGTTCTGTCCATGTTTCATCCTGCTCGTTCTGTCCATGTTTCATGCTGCTAGTTCTGTCCATGTTTCATGCTGCTAGTTCTGTCCATGTTTCATGCTGCTCGTACTGTCCATGTTTCATGCTGCTAGTTCTGTCCATGTTTCATGCTGCTAGTTCTGTCCATGTTTCATGCTGCTCGTTCTGTCCATGTTTCATGCTGCTCGTTCTGTCCATGTTTCATGCTGCTAGTTCTGTCCATGTTTCATGCTGCTAGTTCTGTCCATGTTTCATGCTGCTAGTTCTGTCCATGTTTCATGCTGCTAGTTCTGTCCATGTTTCATGCTGCTCGTTCTGTCCATGTTTCATGCTGCTCGTACTGTCCATGTTTCATGCTGCTAGTTCTGTCCATGTTTCATGCTGCTAGTTCTGTCCATGTTTCATGCTGCTAGTTCTGTCCATGTTTCATGCTGCTCGTTCTGTCCATGTTTCATGCTGCTCGTTCTGTCCATGTTTCATGCTGCTAGTTCTGTCCATGTTTCATGCTGCTAGTTCTGTCCATGTTTCATGCTGCTAGTTACTGTCCATGTTTCATGCTGCTAGTTCTGTCCATGTTTCATGCTGCTCGTTCTGTCCATGTTTCATGCTGCTAGTTCTGTCCATGTTTCATGCTGCTAGTTCTGTCCATGTTTCATGCTGCTAGTTCTGTCCATGTTTCATGCTGCTAGTTCTGTCCATGTTTCATGCTGCTAGTTCTGTCCATGTTTCATGCTGCTAGTTCTGTCCATGTTTCATGCTGCTAGTTCTGTCCATGTTTCATGCTGCTAGTTCTGTCCATGTTTCATGCTGCTAGTTCTGTCCATGTTTCATGCTGCTAGTTCTGTCCATGTTTCATGCTGCTAGTTCTGTCCATGTTTCATGCTGCTCGTTCTGTCCATGTTTCATGCTGCTAGTTCTGTCCATGTTTCATGCTGCTAGTTCTGTCCATGTTTCATGCTGCTAGTTCTGTCCATGTTTCATGCTGCTAGTTCTGTCCATGTTTCATGCTGCTAGTTCTGTCCATGTTTCATGCTGCTAGTTCTGTCCATGTTTCATGCTGCTAGTTCTGTCCATGTTTCATGCTGCTAGTTCTGTCCATGTTTCATGCTGCTAGTTCTGTCCATGTTTCATGCTGCTAGTTCTGTCCATGTTTCATGCTGCTCGTTCTGTCCATGTTTCATGCTGCTCGTTCTGTCCATGTTTCATGCTGCTCGTACTGTCCATGTTTCATGCTGCTAGTTCTGTCCATGTTTCATGCTGCTCGTTCTGTCCATGTTTCATGCTGCTAGTTCTGTCCATGTTTCATGCTGCTCGTACTGTCCATGTTTCATGCTGCTAGTTCTGTCCATGTTTCATGTTGCTAGTTCTGTCCATGTTTCATGCTGCTAGTTCTGTCCATGTTTCATGCTGCTCGTTCTGTCCATGTTTCATGCTGCTAGTTCTGTCCATGTTTCATGCTGCTAGTTCTGTCCATGTTTCATGCTGCTAGTTCTGTCCATGTTTCATGCTGCTAGTTCTGTCCATGTTTCATGCTGCTAGTTCTGTCCATGTTTCATGCTGCTCGTTCTGTCCATGTTTCATGCTGCTAGTTCTGTCCATGTTTCATGCTGCTAGTTCTGTCCATGTTTCATGCTGCTAGTTCTGTCCATGTTTCATGCTGCTCGTTCTGTCCATGTTTCATGCTGATAATATTAATATGTATCATAGAAACAGCTGAGCAGTCACATGGCGATGCTTACGTTTAAACGTCTAAATCTCACAGGAAACAGACATTTTCACTTTCATATTTTCTGGAAATGTCTCCTCGCACTGCCCTCCATCGAATGTTGAAGTGACCCCTCTCAGATGCATGCTGGGTGATTTCCCCTCCTCCCCCACATGACCCCCCCAGGGCCAAACCTTTATGTAGAGCTGGGTTCGGGGTTGTCCATTTTGAATCGGCCCTCAGCTAATTCTAAAAGCGTAATGTAATCTGAGTTTCTCTTTAATAGACTTCTTAAAATGAGATAAGCTAAGAAGCACTTTATTGATCCCAAGTTGGGACATTTTGCATCAAAAGACATAGCATTGTACAATACAAATTTAAATAGCATATAGCATAGCATAGCCTGATCAGTACTACTTCAGAGCAACTGGGCTCCATCAAGCGTCTCTGTAACCTTTGTTTACTTCACTTTATCTACCACTTGTTTATTTGCTATGTTGTTTGATGACAAAGATGTATCCTTTGTGTTGCTAAGCTAGGCTAACAGTGTCCCCCTGCTTCCAGTGTTTGTGCTAAGCTAGGCTAAAAGTTCCCCCCCTGCTTCCAGTGTTAGTGCTAAGCTAGGCTAACAGTGTCCCCCTGCTTCCAGTGTTTGTGCTAAGCTAGGCTAAAAGTTCCCCCCTGCTTCCAGTGTTTGTGCTAAGCTAGGCTAAAAGTTTCCCCCTGCTTCCAGTGTTTGTGCTAAGCTAGGCTAACAGTTTCCCCCTGCTTCCAGTGTTTGTGCTAAGCTAGGCTAACAGTTTCCCTCTGCTTCCAGTGTTAGTGCTAAGCTAGGCTAACAGTGTCCCCCTGCTTCCAGTGTTAGTGCTAAGCTAGGCTAACAGTGTCCCCCTGCTTCCAGTGTTAGTGCTAGGCTAACAGTTTCCCTCTGCTTCCAGTGTTTGTGCTAAGCTAGGCTAACAGTTTCCCCATGCTTCTAGCCTTTTGTGCTAAACTGGGCTAACAGTTTCCCTCTGTTTACAGCCTTTGTGCTAAGCTAGGCTAACAGTTTAATAACTAACATGGGATTAAATCAGGGTTTAAACCGGGGACTAACCAGTTTTTAATCCTGACATTAAAGATGAGCAGAATATAAATGATCTGAGATAAAGCAGGGATTATTTGGAGACAGATTAGAGTTTTGTAAGTGAGCTGTAAAAGGATTTAAAGGCAGTGATTAACCTGAAACACGCCAGGAATTAACCAGAGGAGGGAGAAGTACTCAGATCTTGTACTTGAGTAAAATTAGAAGTATTCAGATCGTGTAGGCCTACTTAGTAAAAGTAGAAGTACTCAGATATTGTAAAAGTATCTCAAAATGGTACAATCAGATTTATGTTGAATTAAGATCTGATGTTCTCCAGGTTATTGAACGCCTCATGGACCTTTGCTCTAGCGCCACTACTAGGTGGTGATAAATTCAGATGTTTAAATATTTTAAAGGTCTCCTATCATGCTATTTTTAGGCATATATTATGGGTCTCAGATATATACAAAGGTGGAGCTAATGCCTGCTCAGAACTCTCCCAGCAGAAACTCAGCTAAACGCTGCCGTGATGAAACTCCACATCATGTTCCAAACCACATCAAGGATTCTCTCTGAAACAGGATGGAGCTCAAACTCTTTCTCTCTCTCAGGTTTACCACAAGGTGACTTCCTTTTGATTTCCTGCTTCTTCACACACACTCTCTCCAGCACAGGTTAGCTCTGAGTGTTAGCATGCTAATGTAAACACAGACCATATTACTTCCAGAACACGTCTCATTGTTTCTGACAGCAACGTTTCTGATTGGCCCGTGGGTGTAAAGCCCGCCCACATTTTAGTAATGTGGTCATGACGCAGCAAATCTGGATCAGCTCCGTTGTTCCCCGTTTTTAGAGATGTTGGTACGGAGGAGAAGAGAGAGGGGTTTGTTTCTGACACTTTGAGAGTCTCCTGACACACGGGGGACACACCGGGACACACCGGGGACACACCGGGCCACACAGGGCGACTGTGGCTGTGAGGGAGTGCGGTCGTCTTTCAACCAGAAGGTTGTGGGTTCGATCCCAGCCTGTGCAGTCAACATGTCAATGTATCCTTGGGCAAGATACTTAACCCTGAGTTGCTCCCGATGGCCAACGGTGTGTGTGTGTGTGTGAATGTTAGTTCCTAGAGTAAGGTACACTGCTCTGTATGAATGGGTGAACGACATGTAAAGCGCTCTGAGGGGTCTTAAAGACTGGATAAAGCACTTTACCATTTACACGGGGGGCACACCGGGGCACGCCAGGGACACACCGGGGATACATGGTGATGTAGAGAAGACATCTCTTTGTGAGTCTCCTGATACACCGGGGACACACCGGGGACACATGGTGATGGAGAGAAGACATCAGAAAGTGCATTTTGCATAGGTCCCCTTTAATGCGTAGCTGAGATCCAGGCTGGGAGGAGCAGCTGGTTTTCTTAAGAGACACCAAGCTGTCAGACCCTCCCCCCCTCTGTGGGAGGCATTATACTGGAGGGGGGGTGCATTATACTGGGGGGGAGGCATTATACTGGGGGAGAGGCATTATACTGGGGGAGACACATTATACTGGGAGAGGGAGGAGGGGGAAGGCAGTGGATTTAGGCCAGGGATTAGGGGAGAGACCCAGAGGAGATCCACTCATTTAAATAAATCAGAAACTCTTCCATAACGCTCCCTGGGAACCCAGAGCCCCTTCACCTCCGGAGGAAAACATGAGCAGCAAAGACACACACAGATATAAAAACCCAAGTGTTCCACATGAAGAAAGAGCTGGGAGACCAGGGGACACTAAAGAGTGACGCACACAGCTGGGAGACCAGGGGACACTAAAGAGTGACGCACACAGCTGGAGACCAGGGGACACTAAAGAGTGACGCACACAGCTGGGAGACCAGGGGACACTAAAGAGTGACGCACACAGCTGGGAGACCAGGGGACACTAAAGAGTGACGCACACATCTGGGAGACCAGGGGACACTAAAGAGTGACACACACAGCTGGAGACCAGGGGACACTAAAGAGTGATGCACACAGCTGGAGACCAGGGGACACTAAAGAGTGACGCACACAGCTGGAGACCAGGGGACACTAAAGAGTGACGCACACAGCTGGGAGACCAGGGGACACTAAAGAGTGACGCACACAGCTGGGAGACCAGGGGACACTAAAGAGTGACGCACACATCTGGGAGACCAGGGGACACTAAAGAGTGACACACACAGCTGGAGACCAGGGGACACTAAAGAGTGATGCACACAACTGGAGACCAGGGGACACTAAAGAGTGACGCACACAGCTGGAGACCAGGGGACACTAAAGAGTGACGCACACAGCTGGGAGACCAGGGGACACTAAAGAGTGACGCACACAGCTGGGAGACCAGGGGACACTAAAGAGTGATGCACACAGCTGGAGACCAGGGGACACTAAAGAGTGAAGCACACAGCTGGAGACCAGGGGACACTAAAGAGTGACGCACACAGCTGGAGACCAGGGGACACTAAAGAGTGACGCACACAGCTGGAGACCAGGGGACACTAAAGAGTGAAGCACACAGCTGGGAGACCAGGGGACACTAAAGAGTGACGCACACATCTGGGAGACCAGGGGACACTAAAGAGTGACACTCACAGCTGGAGACCAGGGGACACTAAAGAGTGATGCACACAGCTGGAGACCAGGGGACACTAAAGAGTGACGCACACAGCTGGGAGACCAGGGGACACTAAAGAGTGATGCACACAGCTGGAGACCAGGGGACACTAAAGAGTGAAGCACACAGCTGGAGACCAGGGGACACTAAAGAGTGACGCACACAGCTGGAGACCAGGGGACACTAAAGAGTGACGCACACAGCTGGGAGACCAGGGGACACTAAAGAGTGAAGCACACAGCTGGAGACCAGGGGAAACTAAAGAGTGACGCACACAGCTGGAGACCAGGGGACACTAAAGAGTGACGCACACAGCTGGGAGACCAGGGGACACTAAAGAGTGACGCACACAGCTGGAGACCAGGGGACACTAAAGAGTGACGCACACATCTGGGAGACCAGGGGACACTAAAGAGTGACACACACAGCTGGAGACCAGGGGACACTAAAGAGTGATGCACACAGCTGGAGACCAGGGGACACTAAAGAGTGACGCACACAGCTGGGAGACCAGGGGACACTAAAGAGTGATGCACACAGCTGGAGACCAGGGGACACTAAAGAGTGAAACACACAGCTGGAGACCAGGGGACACTAAAGAGTGACGCACACAGCTGGAGACCAGGGGACACTAAAGAGTGAAGCACACAGCTGGAGACCAGGGGACACTAAAGAGTGACGCACACAGTTGGAGACCAGGGGACACTAAAGAGTGACGCACACAGCTGGAGACCAGGGGACACTAAAGAGTGAAGCACACAGCTGGAGACCAGGGGACACTAAAGAGTGATGCACACAGCTGGAGACCAGGGGACACTAAAGAGTGACGCACACAGCTGGGAGACCAGGGGACACTAAAGAGTGACGCACACAGCTGGGAGACCAGGGGACACTAAAGAGTGATGCACACAGCTGGAGACCCAGGGGACACTAAAGAGTGAAGCACACAGCTGGAGACCAGGGGACACTAAAGAGTGACGCACACAGCTGGAGACCAGGGGACACTAAAGAGTGACGCACACAGCTGGAGACCAGGGGACACTAAAGAGTGAAGCACACAGCTGGGAGACCAGGGGACACTAAAGAGTGACGCACACATCTGGGAGACCAGGGGACACTAAAGAGTGACACTCACAGCTGGAGACCAGGGGACACTAAAGAGTGATGCACACAGCTGGAGACCAGGGGACACTAAAGAGTGACGCACACAGCTGGGAGACCAGGGGACACTAAAGAGTGATGCACACAGCTGGAGACCAGGGGACACTAAAGAGTGAAACACACAGCTGGAGACCAGGGGACACTAAAGAGTGACGCACACAGCTGGAGACCAGGGGACACTAAGAGTGACGCACACAGCTGGGAGACCAGGGGACACTAAAGAGTGAAGCACACAGCTGGAGACCAGGGGAAACTAAAGAGTGACGCACACAGCTGGAGACCAGGGACACTAAAGAGTGACGCACACAGCTGGAGACCAGGGGACACTAAAGAGTGACGCACACAGCTGGAGACCAGGGGACACTAAAGAGTGACGCACACATCTGGGAGACCAGGGGACACTAAAGAGTGACACACCCACAGCTGGAGACCAGGGGACACTAAAGAGTGATGCACACAGCTGGAGACAGGGGACACTAAAGAGTGACGCACACAGCTGGGAGACCAGGGGACACTAAAGAGTGATGCACACAGCTGGAGACCAGGGGACACTAAAGAGTGAAACACACAGCTGGAGACCAGGGGACACTAAAGAGTGACGCACACAGCTGGAGACCAGGGGACACTAAAGAGTGAAGCACACAGCTGGAGACCAGGGGACACTAAAGAGTGACGCACACAGTTGGAGACCAGGGGACACTAAAGAGTGACGCACACAGCTGGAGACCAGGGGACACTAAAGAGTGAAGCACACAGCTGGAGACCAGGGGACACTAAAGAGTGATGCACACAGCTGGAGACCAGGGGACACTAAAGAGTGACGCACACAGCTGGGAGATGCACAAGCACAAGATCTGAGTACTTCTACTTTTACTAAAGTACCAGATCTGTGTACTTCTACTCAAGTACAAGATCTGAGTACTTCTACTTTTACTCAAGTACTGCACCTGAGTACTTCTACTTTTACTCTAGTACCAGATCTGAGTACTTCTGCTTTTACTAAAGTACCAGATCTGAGTACTTCTACTTTCATTCAAGTACAAGATCTGAGTACTTCTACTTTTACTAAAGTACCAGATCTGAGTACTTCTACTTTCACTCAAGTACTAGACCTGAGTACTTCTACTTTTACTCAAGTATAAGATCTGAGTACTTCTACTTTGACTCAAGCACAAGACCTGAGTACTTCTACTTTTACTCAAGTAGAAGATCTGAGTACTTCTACTTTTACTCAAGTACTGGACCTGAGTACTTCTACTTTTACTCTAGTACCAGATCTGAGTACTTCTGCTTTTACTCAAGTACAAGGTCTGAGTACTTCTACTTTTACTCAAGAACAATATCTGAGTACTTCTACTTTCACTCAAGTACTAGACCTGAGTACTTCTACTTTTACTCAAGTATAAGATCTGAGTACTTCTACTTTGACTCAAGCACAAGATCTGAGTACTTCTACTTTTACTCAAGTACAAGATCTGAGTACTTCTACTTTTACTCAAGTACTGGACCTGAGTACTTCTACTTTTACCCTAGTACCAGATCTGAGTACTTCTGCTTTTACTCAAGTACAAGATCTGAGTACTTCTACTTTTACTAAAGTACCAGATCTGAGTACTTCTACTTTCACTCTAGTACCAGATCTGAGTACTTCTGCTTTTACTAAAGTACCAGATCTGAGTACTTCTACTTTTACTAAAGTACCAGATCTGAGTACTTCTACTTTTACTCAAGCACAAGATCTGAGTACTTCTACTTTTACTAAAGTACCAGATCTGAGTACTTCTACTTTTACTCAAGTACAAGATCTGAGTACTTCTACTTTTACTCAAGTACCAGATCTGAGTACTTCTACTTTTACTAAAGTACCAGATCTGAGTACTTCTACTTTTACTCAAGCACAAGATCTGAGTACTTCTACTTTTACTAAAGTACCAGATCTGAGTACTTCTACTTTTACTCAAGTACAAGATCTGAGTACTTCTACTTTTACTCAAGTACAAGATCTGAGTACTTCTACTTTCACTCAAGTACAAGATCTGAGTACTTCTACTTTTACTCAAGTACCAGATCTGAGTACTTCTACTTTTTACTCAAGTACAAGATCTGA
>JAPTMU010000307.1:83167-93167 GCA_028583405.1 Pogonophryne albipinna
TGTGGACGTAAAGATGGAGTTATTACGAGTCTAAGAAACAACATTTCTGAACCTCCGGAAATGACGGATGTTGTAAATATAAGGCTGTCTGCTCTGAAATACGCAGATTGCTGAATTACGGGGTTTTGTTTTTCGTACCAAAGTCGTTATTTGGGATTTTTCGCAATTCTTTGTAATTTGATATAGAAATGTTGCTAACAGGAAATGTCTTTGTTCCTGGGATTTTAAGATGCTAAATCATAATTATGTATTGTTTTTAAATTCATGTACGTGACGTTAACATCCCAGATCAGTTGTAGTACCCTTCTGCGTCGTAAGATGGCGCTGTTTACCTTTTTAAAGGCATTTCCGTTTTAGAAAGCTAACCGCTGACGTAGCGTTTTTCCACTTCCAGGTCTGCGTTGATGATGCTAACTTTTTTTTTTTTCGAAGGGGAACCTGAGTGACAAACGGTGCAAAAACATTCTCTCAGTTTCACTGGAGAATCGACGATTACGAGAAATAAAAACGTACGATAACCGCCGCAGAACTGAAGCTTTGTCGAAGGTTTGTGATGTCGATCGGAGGGCATCGACTTTACGATAACATTTTACAGTTGCATAATTAAAATCAGGATCGATGGAAGTTTCCTTGAGATCCAAAAAACTGTTTTTGGGAGTAAAATCTGCCGCTGCCTGTTTTTTTAAATCGTACGATCATTCTCACCAAAAAACACAAAGACGAGGATCGGGTTTGAATATTAAGATGGATAAAATATCGCCTTCCAAACACCGAAACCAAACGTAAGAGTTATTATAAGCTTCTGAAATATAAAAAACTTCACATGACGAGGATTCTCAGAAACATATCGGTGCATATCGTTCGAGCCTTTCCGAGTTTTTTTTTTTGTGTAACTTTTAGCTTTTTTCTCTTTTTTGCTAAGATGCATTTCTCTTATTAAGTGCCCCAACAGAAATAGTGCATTAAGGAATAACCATGATTATACATTTCACAATAATACACAAAGGACGAGATAACCAGGGGAACGAATGATGCTTTTACAAAAAGTTAAATATCGGAAAAAAGCAGTTTTTTTATACAAAAGTGATGAAAGCCTTTTTTTAACGTCCTGCTTTCAAAAACAGGGTGACGGGTTGTTCTTGTTTACAAAAGGGTTAATTCCTCTCACTTGTTCACTCTTTTTACAATATCTAAAAGGTATTAAGACATCAAATGTGTTTACAGATATATTTGAGACTATCGTTCAGGCCTAAATCACAAAAGGAACTCCCCGAAAACAAACTTTTTTTTATAAATACATATAAATAAGAACACAATCAGAAGAAATACAAGAGAATCTGAATGTGATTAAACTGCTTTAAATCTACCACACGGAGAAAAACAGAACTATTGTACGGAGCTTTCAAATGACAGAGAAACAAAGAAAGAAAATTATAAAAAAGAAACGAGAAACATTTGTTCTGTCTTTACTTTAAAAGATTTCTGCATTTGCCTCCTTTTTTTGGGATATGAGACGTTGTTTAAAAGCTATGGTACAGAGAGGAGGACATTTTAATATCAGCCGTCTTTAAAGAGTCGGACGATTTCTGATTGGAGATCCGAAAACACCGTTTGACGGCTTTTTCCGGATAAAAAACAATAAAAAAGAGTTGAATCTTTCCTGGTTTCAGATTCAGAATCCACCGAAAGCTCCTGAGGAACTATCAACGTCTGCTCTGAGAACGTCTGATAATAAAGTCACCAATAATACAACTTTGCTCAACTTTAATTTGGCGACATCTCATACAAATTTGATTTAATGGACTATTTGAGAATTCTGTAGAATTCTGTAGAATTCTGTAGAATTTTGTAGAATTCTGTAAAATGTTGTAGAATTTTGTAGAATTTTTTAAAAATTTGTAGAATTTTGTAGAATTTCTGGACATTTCTGAGATTGCTACCTGCTGAATGTTGCTCTTCAATTATACTTTTCCTTTATTCAAACCAACACTTCGACTGCTTTCAGTTTAATTTGCTGTATTTTCTCTCATTGTTTTGGGGTTTTCTGGCATATTTTTCATCCAATTTTGGTCCAAATTCTTTCCAAAAAGCAACATTTAGCGTGACTTTTTTGGTAAAATTGAACCTATTTTCTGACCGTTTCACTATATTTTTTCAGCATTGGTCAAATGTTCTTTCCAATATTGTCCAGTAAAACTTTGGAGCAAATCTAAATAACTGTACACTTTTGAATTTGGCGTCTGGGAGCAGCTTTGGTATAAAATGTGTTTAGCTGTGATTTGTAATAAACGGCAAAAATGTGTACTGGCCCTTTAAATGCAACCGGATTCTAATCAACCAATGAGATCGCAGCGTTTCAGAAGCTGTCGGTGGATCTACTTCCTGTCTCACAGTGTTTCAAACTGATCTGAGACCTGTTCAGACTTCTGAAGTCTCACTAACACACAACATATAAGCCCCTCCCCCACATTCTAACGTCCAATGATTGGGCTCCATTTCGAGCACGATGGCAGGAAATTGAAATTCAAACGTTCTTCTTCTTGAGTTGTAGTTTCCGGGGTCGATGGGAATATTTTTTGTGGAGGGGGGGGGTCTGAAGATCCTCCTCACATGGGGGGCACGATGAGACCTGCCATGGCTGAAACACACACACACACACATTTTAATAACAGTTCAACTATTAGCAGAGATGGCAAAAGTACACACATCCTGTACTCAAGTAGAAGTACACACATCCGTTCCTCAAGTAGAAGTACACACATCCTTTCCTCAAGTAGAAGTACACACATCCTGTACTCAAGTAGAAGTCACACATCCTTTCCTCAAGTAGAAGTACACACATCCTGTACTCAAGTAGAAGTACACACATCCTGTACTCAAGTAGAAGTACACACATCCTTTCCTCAAGTAGAAGTACACACATCCTGTACTCAAGTAGAAGTACACACATCCTTTCCTCAAGTAGAAGTACACACATCCTGTACTCAAGTAGAAGTCACACATCCTTTCCTCAAGTAGAAGTACACACATCCTGTACTCAAGTAGAAGTACACACATCCTGTGCTCAAGTAGAAGTACACACATCCTTTCCTCAAGTAGAAGTACACACATCCTGTACTCAAGTAGAAGTACACACATCCTTTCCTCAAGTAGAAGTACACACATCCTGTACTCAAGTAGAAGTACACACATCCTTTCCTCAAGTAGAAGTACACACATCCTGTACTCAAAGTAGAAGTACACACATCCTGTACTCAAAGTAGAAGTACAGATACTCGTGTTTAAAAATACTCTGGTAAAAGTAGAAGTACTGACTAAACTTCTTTCCTCAAGTCAAAGTAAAGAGGCTTTGAAGTGTCCTTCAGTAGAAAGTACCCATAACTAGCAGCTGCTTTAAAGAGTACCTGACCTCTTACCGTGGAGTAAAGTACTGATACCAGAAAAATGTACTTAAAGGTGGGTAATTTTGGAGAAACCAGCTCGAGATCGCTAGAATTTGAAAATACACAACCGGAACAAATCTGCCACTTCCTCACAAAGCCCCTCCTCCAACGAACGCGCACATGACCAATGAGGGCACGAGATGAGTTTGTGCCCCGATGGGAGGCTGACAGGCAGGTAGGCCATCCAGTTACTTTAGCCGGCTCAGATGATTGGTCGAGCTTTCTACAGCACTACGGCTTCAAAGCACTTCAGATATTCCTTGCTATCGGGATGTTGAGAGCATTCCATGGAATATAACAACAAGTGTATCTCGAGCCGGTTCCTCAAACGTACCCACCCCACCTTTAAGTCTAACGAAGTATTTGTACTCCAATGCTTCCCACCTCTGACTATTAGACATGCAGGAAATCGACAGAAGAAAAAAGGCTCATCAAATAATTTGTAAACATTTATTATTTTTTATTTTGATCTCCATAAGAACGTCTTTATTTATCATTCAGTCTAAAAAAAGAAAAGTTGATCTGTTCCGATTGGTCAATGGCTTAATGATGTCCCGCCCCTCAGCCTGTCACGTACAATGTGTCTGAGCATTAGCCAATCAGAGTCAGATTACCTTTATTCGTCCCACAGAGGGGAAATGTACGTCATTTCCCAAAATAGGAGCACGAGTGTTCCGTAGTGATGTCACTATGTTCAGGAAGTGAACAAAAAGCACTTTTTATTTTCAGATGTTCTGGATCAACTTTGAGCTCGAGTGTTTTAGCTTTTTCAAAATAAGAGTGGGGGTATGCAGGGTGGAAAGGGAGGGGGGTGTGATGGCACATGGTTTGGGTTGCATCATTATGGGATGCATCGTCTCTGTGGGACTAAGAAAGGGATTCTGATTGAAAAGATACAAATAAAAGCACTTTGTATTTTCAGACGTTATGGATCAACTTTGCGCTCGAGTGTTTTAGCTTTTTCAAAATAAGAGTGGGGGTAAGCAGGGTGAAAGGGGGAGGAGGGGTGAGAGTGGGGGTGAGGGGGGGGATGCTCACCCTGGAGGTTGCTGCCATTGGACGAGGTGCAGCCGGGGGGCGGGGAGACCTGAGGCCTGACGACGGGGGCGAAGGCGCTCTTCTGTTTGACTGCAGAGACCATATGCACAGGAGAGAATGAGAGAGGGCCTACAGGGGAGAGAGACAGGAAGTGAGGCGGGGGGAGACAGGAAGTGAGGCGGGGGGCAGGGGAGTGACAGGGGAGGGGGGAGGGGCATGCAGGAGGGGGAGGGGCCGAGACGTCTGCAGGTAAACACAAACACGCAAAGTTGATCCATAACTTTGAAGGACTTTTATTTTTTGGAAAAACCAACCTGAGAGCAGCAGCAGATTCATGTGTGTGTGTGTGTGTGTGTGTGTGTGTGTGTGTGTGTGTGTGTGTGTGTGTGTGAGTGTGTGTGTGTGTGTGTGTGTGTGTGTGTGTGTGTGTGTGTGTGAGTGTGTGTGTGTGTGTGTGTGTGTGTGTGTGTGTGTGTGTGTGTGTGTGTGTGTGTGTGTGTGTGTGTGTGTGTGTGTGTGTGTGTGTGTGTGTGTGTGTGTGTGTGACAATGTCCATCATCTGTGTGTTTAAAGGTTCATTTGATGTGTTTTGATTCAACTTTTTGTATTTCCTTTCTTTCCTTGTTTCGTCTTTGAGCACCTGAAAAAGCGCGTAGAAATCAAATGTATTATTATTATTATTGATTAATATTTGTTTGTTTTTATATAGTAATGAGTTCAGGGATAAGACCACTTGTTGATGAAGATCATGTGATATGACGGAAAGCTCCAGAACATTTACTCAATAGCCTTTCAGGTGAACATGTCTCCCAGCAGTCCCAACAAAACTCATCAAATCATATTCATGCTTTAAGATTTACAAACAAAATTCAAGTGTAATTTTGGAATTCCGTGAAACTCCGGCTAGCAGTTTCCCTCCACTTCCAGTCTTTATGCTAAGCTAAGCTAACCCCATCCAGAGAGACACAGCAGAGGAGGAGATACAGAAAGTTGCACTGTCCCTTTAAGAGCTCCCGCAGTTTCTAGACTCAGTGTGTTAAAGACAGTGTGTGTATATATGTGTGTGTGTTAAAGACAGTGTGTGTAGATGTGTGTGTGTTAAAGACAGTGTGTGTATATGTGTGTGTGTTAAAGACAGTGTGTGTAGATGTGTGTGTGTTAAAGACAGTGTGTGTAGATGTGTGTGTGTTAAAGACAGTGTGTGTAGATGTGTGTGTGTGTTAAAGACAGTGTGTGTAGATGTGTGTGTGTTAAAGACAGTGTGTGTAGATGTGTGTGTGTTAAAGACAGTGTGTGTATATGTGTGTGTGTTAAAGACAGTGTGTGTAGATGTGTGTGTGTTAAAGACAGTGTGTGTATATGTGTGTGTGTTAAAGACAGTGTGTGTAGATGTGTGTGTGTTAAAGACAGTGTGTGTAGATGTGTGTGTGTTAAAGACAGTGTGTGTAGATGTGTGTGTGTTAAAGACAGTGTGTGTATATGTGTGTGTGTTAAAGACAGTGTGTGTAGATGTGTGTGTGTGTGTTAAAGACAGTGTGTGTAGATGTGTGTGTGTTAAAGACAGTGTGTGTAGATGTGATTTATCTCCTGGTGCCAACAGAGTCTCTGCTTCCTTCTCTAACAAAAGCTACTCCAAACTATTGTGATGTACAGAGCGAGACCAAAGTGCACAAAGAATACAAATATACACATATGTGTGTATTTATACACACACACACACACTTGAATATATATATTCTCACACAGCGTACTCTCTGTTTTGTGTGTTAGGGTTTTTGTCTCTTTTGCTGTAACGATGTAACTACGTGTGGAACACATACAGGTCTGATTGTGACGGCCCAGAAGGTGAGGATGTGAAGGTGTTAGTGGGGGTTAGAAGAGGAAGAGGAGGAGGAGGAAGAGGTGAGGAAGAGGAGGAGGAAGAGGTGATGAAGAGGAGGTAAACAATGCGCTGCTTCCAACACATCTCCTGGCAGCCACTGAGTTTCTAAACGAGGCTCTCTGAGACTCAGGCTTTGAATCAGAAGCCAAAACAAAACAAAGCCCCTCCAGGCGTCACACACACACACATGCACACACACACACGCACACACACACACACACACACACACACACACACACACACACACACACACACACACACACACACACACACACACACACACACACACACACACACACACACACACACCTGCTCCTCCTCAGGTGTGTTTCAGACTGGAGCCTCTCTGGATTTACTCTGAGAGACCAAGCTGTACCTGAACGCCTCACAGACTCATTACTGGCCCTTTCACTCCTTGGGATGTTTTCCACTAAAACATCACATTTAAAATGCGTTTTAAGGTTTGAAGGAGCAAAGATGTGTTGTTGCTATTTCACTTTAATGTCTCTACCTCAGAGATGTTCTGCTTGTAGGTTTAAAATATAAATGCATTCAAGAAATAATGTCTACAAAGGGATGTGAAAATGAGGAATGATACAAAATGCCATGCAGGTTGCTGTGTGATAATGTAAAAGCTTCTTCTTCAGTCTGGACTTCCTCCAACAAGCTGTTTGGTTAGTTTCCAGAACCCTTCAGTTTCTTTCACCTGCAGCTTACTTTAGCTACCTGAGTCACTGACAACACAATGCTTCAGTTGCTCTGACTCAAAAGGACTCTTCAATGCTTCAGTTGCTCTCACTCAGAAGGACTCTTCAATGCTTCACCTTCAGGCCTGCAGACACAAACCACCACTCAACTGAGACTCCTTGCAGCGCTCCAACATTCATTCAGAAAACATTGATTCTGTTGAATGCTTGAAACTCAAAATTCTGAGATTTTCAAAAAAAGGTCATGATGTGAACATTTCCCCTAAAACGTATATGAATTTCTAGAAAAAAAGACTTTTGGGGAAAAAATTAGAATTTTTAGATTTCGAGAAGAAAGTCAGAATCTTCGAATTTCGAAAAACAGTTCGAATTCCAGAAAAGTTCTGAATTTTCTGAAAATCATCCGATTTTTTTAATTTTGAGAAACAAATCTGAATATTTCGATTTTGGGAAAAAAGTTGGAATTGTTTGAATATTCCGAATTTTTTTATTTACAGAAAAATTCAGATTTTGTGATTTTTAGCAAAATTGTTGGAAAAAAAGTCAGATTTTTATGATTTTCACGAAAAGTCAGAATTTTGTAGTCTTTAGAAAAAGTCACAATTATGAGATTTTTTTAGATTTTCAGAAAAGGCTGATTTATTGTGGTATTTTCCACCTCAGTGTGTTTGTATCAGTGTTAGAGGATCCTGCTGCTGCTCTCGGACGGACCAGCTCTTAAACCAGTTTGTAGATGAGTTTAAAGTAGACCAGGTGTAGTTTGATGAGTTTAAAGTTAGACCAGGTCTAGGTTGATGAGTTTAAAGTTAGAACAGGTCTAGGTTGATGAGTTTAAAGTTAGACCAGGTCTAGGTTGATAAGTTTAAAGTTAGACCAGGTCTAGGTTGATGAGTTTAAAGTTAGAACAGGTCTAGGTTGATGAGTTTAAAGTTAGACCAGGTCTAGTTTGATGAGTTTAAAGTTAGACCAGGTCTAGGTTGATGAGTTTAAAGTTAGACCAGGTCTAGGTTGATGAGTTTAAAGTTAGACCAGGTCTAGGTTGATGAGTTTGCAGTGTGACTCACTTGCGTAGGCAGAGTTTGTGGAGCCGTTGAGGAAGCTTGGAGACCCCGGGACCCCCAGGTTGGTCATCCCCGCTCCGTACCCGTTCATGGAGGACGTGATGGTGTTGTAGTTGGACTGCTGAGGCGTGGAGGACGGCACGTAGCCGCGCGGGGACACGCTGTTCGAGTTACGGGAGTATCCTGGGGAGGAAACACGGGTTAGTTCAGACTTAACAAAGGAGAGGTGATAGAGATGCATTTAGGGGAAACATTGAGAGAAAGGGAAATAGACATTGCCTCGTACACAATCTTGGTAGAGGTTTTTGTTGTCAATGACTGCGAATAAAATGACGTTAACTTCTTCCGTTAAATCTCGAAATAATTCATTAATTTTTTTAATATTTCCTATTATTTTGAGATTCTAAACTGCAACGTCGGGAAACAAATGTTTAAGTCTTTTGATTTAAGAAATGTTAACACTCAGTTATACTCATTTGATTACTTCAGGAACATATCGACATCACTATGCAGGGGTAGACATTAAGGGTAAGTAGATTGTCATTGTCTCTGGCGCCCCCGTTGTAACCGCTGGCCCGGAGCATTCCACTCTAATCATGTCCAAAGCGTTTGATCCCGTCGATCATCGCATCTTAAAGCAGAGGCTACTCAGTATTGGCATATCCAGCCATGCAGTGGGTGGTTTGTAAACTACCTCTCTGAAAGGTCCCAATGTGTTCACTTTGATGGGCTGTCTTCTGAGTGGTTGAACATTGCTAATGGTGTTCCCCAAGGTTCTGTTTTAGGCCCACTTTTATTCTCCATCTACATCAATAGCTTAGGTGAAAATGTGGATGAAGCTACTTTACAGTTCTATGCGGATGATACCGTGATGTACTGTGCAGGTCCCTCCATTCAGGAGGCTGGTGTTAAATTACAGGCTGTTTTTAACATTATTCAGACTCAGCTCTCTGAACTAAAGCTTCTTTTAAATGTTGATAAAACCAAGGTAATGCTCTTTTCAAAAGCTAAAAAGACACCAGAGCCTGTTGTAGATATTGTAACTACGCAAGGAATAAAACTTGAAGTGGTTACCTGTTACAAATACCTTGGTATCTGGCTTGATGATTGTCTCACTTTTAAACTTCATGTCAATAACCTGCTTAAAACACTGAGGGTTAGGCTAGGTTTCTTCTACAGGAACAAGTCCTGTTTCTCGCTTGAGGCCAGGAAAAGGCTCTGTGACCTTTTGACCTGTGCTGGACTCTGGTGATTTGATGTATATGAATGCACC
Organism: Pogonophryne albipinna; assembly: GCA_028583405.1. Classification (NCBI taxonomy): domain Eukaryota; kingdom Metazoa; phylum Chordata; class Actinopteri; order Perciformes; family Artedidraconidae; genus Pogonophryne; species Pogonophryne albipinna. The sequence goes on from JAPTMU010000307.1 coordinate 92,572, forward strand.
TGCCCATTGCCTGGTCAAGTTAGATGCTGCGTATCACAGTGCTCTGAGATTAGTGACAAACTGTAAAGCATTAACCCATCACTGTACCCTGTATGCAAGGGCTGGTTTGCTTTCACTAACTGTACGGAGGCTCAGTCTCTGGTACATTTTTATATACAAAGCCATGTTAGGCAAACTTCCATCTTATATCTGCTCCCTGATCTCACGGCGAATTATAATTGGCTCCTGCCTGAGATCGCATGCTGTGGTTTTATTAAATGTGCCAACTGCTAGGACTGTCTTAGGGAAGACAGCTTTTAGATGCGCAGCTCCTCTGTCTTGGAATAGTCTGCAAATTAAATGGAAACTGAACAATCTGGTGCCACTAAATGTTTTTAAAGCTTGGTTGGATGCTACTCAATCGGAAGCTGTTGGTACCTGTTTATGTGGATAGTTATTGTAAATGATGCTGTATGATGTCCTTTTGTTGTTCTATTTATGTTTTTATGTTTCATGTGGAACTACTTGAGCAGGTCTCCCTTGAAAAAGAGATCAATGATCTCAATGGGATACACCTGGGTGAATAAAGGTTTGAAATGAAATGAAGAAAATGAACA
>JAPTMU010000307.1:100667-105667 GCA_028583405.1 Pogonophryne albipinna
TATCATGTCTCCAGCAGGTAACTGAAGTCTAGTTTATCATGTCTCCAACAGGTAACTGAAGTCTAGTTTATCATGTCTCCAGCAGGTAACTGAAGTCTAGTTTATCATGTCTCCAGCAGGTAACTGAAGTCTAGTTTATCATGTCTCCAGCAGGTAACTGAAGTCTAGTTTATCATGTCTCCAACAGGTAACTGAAGTCTTCCCACTGATACCAGGACAGCGAAGAGTCTACATATCCTCCGTCAAGAAATGAAGACTCACCTGTTTCTCTTGTTTTTTGCCCATTCAAAAATAAATAGCAATCAAGAGTTGAACTGATACAGCAGTGTGTGTGTGTGTGTGTGTGTGTGTGTGTGTGTGTGTGTGTGTGTGTGTGTGTGTGTGTGTGTGTGTGTGTGTGTGTGTGTGTGTGTGTGTGTGTGTGTGTGTTAGATATAACTTCCCCAACTCTTGCCTTCCTGCTGCAACAAAAACTCACCAAGGAACAAAATGTAGATTATTCCGCCGTAGAAAATAGTCCCCAATGAATGCACAATCTTTTCCTTTTCTTGGTTAACATAAACGTTGCACTGCGGCTGGTGATATTATCTTACATTTGGAATACTGTAGTATCAACAGAATGTCTTGTCCTGGTTTTAAAGGCTGCGTTACAGTAAAGTGATGAGTGTGTATTCAAAGCACCGATAATCAACGGTACAATATGACGGTATATGACGGTATCTTTTCTGGATCTGCATTTTTTTATCTTTTATCAGAAACTCAAGTAAAGACTATTGTGTGCTTCAAACCTGTGTCTGTATCCTACTTCCTAAAACCCTTAAAAAGCTCCGGAGAAGACGCTGTGAAATCAGACAGATCATTTCTCTGGCAGTCTAGTGTCTCTTCTAAAAAGCCCTCAGATAAAAGTCCGAATTGAATCTCAGAATCCTGTTCATGTTCATGTGATGCAGTGTGTTCCTCACCCTGCTCCTGAGACGCCTCGGAGATGTTGACAGCTAATTGGCTGCTGAAGGAGTTCATCATGCCTGAGTGGGCGGAGCCTGAGAGAGAGGGCAGCTGGTTGTGGGAGCGAGGCACGCTGTAGAGAGCCTCTGTGAGGTCAGCTGCTCGCTTCAGGATGATCTCCTGAAAGGAATACATCTGTTTTTAAAACATAATATACATAACATTCCCCAACCGAGACATTCTGACCATTTGAGTGTTAAGGATTGGTAGCTAGGCTAAGTTAGCCTTATTATGAGCTTCCTGTTAGGACACATGTACTTCCCCGGGTTTTATTTTGAAAAGCAAGCCACTGTCTGAGACTTCCTCTAGTGCAGTGTTTCTCAAACTTTTTCATACCAAGGACCACTTAACCAATAAAAAAACACTCGCGGACCACCTAACTCCACAAATATCCACAAACAATATTACAAATCGCCTGAAAATGGTACAAACAAGTGGCCACATGTGTGATGAAGGTGCTTATCTGGGCTATATCATGCAATCGAAAGTGAAACTTAAGCTCGCTCCATTGCGGAGATATTCCCGCGAGAGTGCGAAAAACTTAAATACATTTATTTATTTCAAATGTGAAATTGTACCAATATACTCACGGACCACTAGGGGGCGCTCACGGACCACCAGTGGTCCGCGGACCACACTTTGAGAAGCACTGCTCGAAGGATACAGTCTCTATGAGGCTTTTATTTTGAAAAACAATCTCACCCCTAGCTTCCAGTTAGGATACATGAACTCCTTAGTGCTTTTATTTTGAATGTGAGAACAGTTTTAAACCCTGATAACAAGTCAGGTTATTACGTTTGATACATGAAGATAACATATGATGTTGTTTCACAGTTCAAACTTAGAGCTCCTGAACTTCACACACATATGGAAACACTAGCGTCAGAGTGGTTCCTGAATGCACCGTATGTCTGTAACTGTCTCTAATGTCATGTCCCTTAGAAATGTTGTTGGAGCCTGAAATGATAACATATGTAAACCTGGTTCACTGCAAATACCGTTTATATAAAGGAGGATGGCAAAAGTTAAAAGATGTTCAAACAGAAGAAAATGTGATTAAAGATGATCCTCCGCTCCATCAGGGGTGCTTCTTCCCAGCTGTCAGTGAACGCACCGTGTCCTAGTTCAGATTAAACCTTTTCATTAGAAACCTGACTAACGGACACCGATCCTCGAGGACTGTGTGTGTGTGTGTGTGTGTGTGTGTGTGTGTGTGTGTGTGTGTGTGTGTGTGTGTGTGTGTGTGTGTGTGTGTGTGTGTGTGTGTGTGTGTGTGTGTGTGTGTGTGCCGCTTTGTGCGGGACTGCACACACAGCATTTTTATTATTTGTCCCGTGTCCCACACATTGAGACGATGTCCCGCATTTGAGTGACAGTCGCGCAGAAAGGCCGGATCGGTTCGCTCACGCCCTTTACCATTATATTGTTTAAACGGCATCATGTTGAGCTGACAGGCGACAGTGTACCCCCCCCCCCGTTGACAGTTCACGAGCGCGTCCATAGTGTCTCCCCCCGCCCCGTCCACCCAGTACAAATATCCCCACTACACCACTGCATGTAAGTGTACTGTAATAGTATTCCCACTGTGTACTTGTACCACACTGAGTTTTAGAGGCAGATTTCAAACCTTGTATTAATGTTTTAAGGGAGTATAAAAACAGCTGTTATGCAGGCGATGCTCTTTACTACTCCAACCCTCACCTGGTTGTTGTGAGGCATCCCGTAAAGAGCCTCCACCAGATCAGCTGCTCTCTTCAGAAGAACCTCCTGAAACACACGGAGTAACGCTTTAGAGTAACTCCCATCCGTCCAATCAGAACACAGACACGGGTTTACCTCGTTATGATTGGAGGAAGTTCTGAACACTTTAACATCATTGTTTTGTATAAAAGTAAACTCACAGAAGTTCCTGAAACCTCTCTCTCTCACACACACACACACACACACACACACACACACACACACACACACACACACACACACACACACACACACACACACACACACACACACACATAAACACCACACACACACACACACACACACACACACACACACACACACACCACACACACACACACACACATAAACACCACACACACACACACACATAAACACAACACACACACACACACACACACACACACACACACACACATAAACACCACACACACACACACACACACACACACATAAACACCACACACACACACACACACACACACATAAACACAACACACACACACACACACACACACACACACACACACACATAAACACCACACACACACACACACACACACACACACACACACACACACACATAAACACCACACACACACACATACACACACACACACACACACACACACACACACACACACACACAGCCTGCATATGATCAGCTGATAGAGAGGAAGAGTCCCTGAGGAGCAGCGGGGAGGTGGAGGCCTCTGCTGGTCCCTGAGGAATTACACTCTCTCTCTCACACACACACACACACACACACACACACTTCTATGTTTATATGTTTAAATGTCACATCATTAACCTTTCTCTCTGTTTATCTGTTGATACTGAATATTATAAATATGTAACAAAAAGAAGGAATGAAGTTCAATGTAAAGAAATAATGCCAACAAATAAAGTAAAATCGAAATGTTTATTTTAATCTGCAAAATAGAAGCTGATTGATTTGAATCGTCATGTTAATGTATATTCTTTTATCACTAAACTAAAACTCAGCCAAACATTGTAATCTTTTTCTGCACTTTGTTGTTTTTTATTGAGTTTTTGTACTTTATACAAAAATGTACTTTAACGACTTTGATCCTGATAATCGTTCATCTTTAAACGTACAATTCATTTAGTAACACATAAATACACGGAGGAGGGTTTTGGGGGGGATCTCACTCAAATGAACAATTTCTTTTTTTTAAATCACATTCGTGGAAACAATTCATAATTCTGAGTTTTTTTAAATGAATTCTGTGAAAAAGGTAATAATTCAGAGGAAGGATTCTGAAAGCTGATATTCATGAGACAAAAGGTTCGATTCTGAGCAATCACTTGTGGTCAGATCTTAAGAATGGTTCCGCGTGCGGCCCTAACCCTAACCCTAACCCTAACCCTAACCCTCTCCCTAACCCTAACCCTAACCCTAACCCTAACCCTAACCCTCTCCCTAACCCTAACCCTCTCCCTCTCCCTAACCCTAACCCTAACCCTAACCCTAACCCTCTCCCTCTCCCTAACCCTCTCCCTAACCCTAACCCTAACCCTCTCCCTAACCCTAACCCTAACCCTAACCCTCTCCCTAACCCTAACCCTAACCCTAACCCTCTCCCTAACCCTCTCCCTAACCCTAACCCTAACCCTAACCCTAACCCTAACCCTCTCCCTCTCCCTAACCCTCTCCCTAACCCTAACCCTAACCCTCTCCCTAACCCTAACCCTAACCCTAACCCTCTCCCTAACCCTAACCCTAACCCTAACCCTCTCCCTAACCCTAACCCTAACCCTAACCCTCTCCCTAACCCTAACCCTAACCCTAACCCTCTCCCTAACCCTCTCCCTAACCCTAACCCTAACCCTAACCCTCTCCCTAACCCTCTCCCTAACCCTAACCCTAACCCTAACCCTCTCCCTAACCCTAACCCTCTCCCTAACCCTAACCCTAACCCTAACCCTCTCCCTAACCCTCTCCCTCTCCCTAACCCTAACCCTAACCCTAACCCTCTCCCGTATAAATACACATAGCAGAACACAGCGTTTCATGTTTGTACTTAATGTACTTGTTGTACTAATACATGTTTACCTGAGCTGCTTTTAAAAAAGACGTACGGAATAATAGAAACTAAGAAAAATGGAAACGTTTTTATATCTCAGCCCCGACTGAGGTTGTTAATGTGAAGTGACCCAGAAGTCTTTGAAGGCATCATCGTCCAGAGGGAAGCCTGAGTCTCTCCGGCTCTCGCTCTGAACATATTTTACAT
>JAPTMU010000307.1:110667-125667 GCA_028583405.1 Pogonophryne albipinna
CCTGCTTCCAGTCTTTGTGCTAAGCTAGGCTAAAATGTTCCCCCTGCTTCCAGTCTTTGTGCTAAGCTAGGCTAAAATGTTCCCCCTGCTTCCAGTCTTTGTGCTAAGCAAGGCTAACCGTTTCCCCCTGCTTCGAGTCTGTGTGCTAAGCTAGGCCAACAGTTTCCTCCCGCTTCTAGTCTTTGTGCTAAGCTAGGCTAATAGTTTCCCCCTGCTTCCAGTCTTTAAGCTAAGCTAGGCTAATAGTTTCCCTCTGATTCCAGTCTTTAAGCTAAGCTAGGCTAATAGTTTCCCTCTGCTTCCAGTCTTTAAGCTAAGCTAGGCTAATAGTTTCCCTCTGCTTCCAGTCTTTGTGCTAAGCTAACCAACCACTTGCTTGAACCCGCCTCCATTTGAATCTCATAAAGTGACACTAAAGCTAAGCTAACAGCTTGACTTTCATATTTATTTAACATAATTTGTTGTATTTATTTTCATATATCTTCACTGTATTTAATTCTTACAATTTTTCTCAAGTTTCTTCACTTTATTTAATTTAAAATGTGTATTTACTCCCAGGTTTATTAACTAAACTTTATTTTTGTATTCATCTTACTACATGTTCACTTGATATGATTTATCCTCATGTCACCTGAACGCCTCCTGTATTTGCTGCTGTGTGAATGCAGTGAAGCTAAAGCTAAGCTAACAGCCTCTCCCCCCTGTGTTTCGGAGGTGAAATCTAACAGGAAGTGACAGCAGGTTATCTAACAGGAAGTGACAGCAGGTTTAACCCTCGGCTCTCCGGCAGCCGGCCTCTCATTGAGTTTTCTTTGAATAAATGAATACCTATGGGCCGAGGCCAGACTCTCTGTTAGCGTCACTTTAACCACAAACTGCCTTTCTGCGCCTGGATCTCCCGTGTCAGATTTTGATAAATGGTTTCAATTTGGCAGCTGTTTTCGAGTGTCAGAGTCCATCTGCCGCCGCCAGGAACCCAGCAGAATGTCTTCATACTAACAGGGTGTGTGTGTGTGTGTGTGTGTGTGTGTGCGTGTGGATATTGAAAACAGGCACATTTCACTCCTGATGTTTCCCTACACAGATCTCCCAGCAGCTCCCCATGTGTTTTGCTCACCTCTGACAGCAGATCACACACACTCTTCTTCACTGTTTCCCAGTAATGCATTTATAATAAACAGGACCTTTCTTCCAGGCGGCGCCTTTCACTTCATTTGAACCGCAGATGTAAAGAAAAAGCCACCTGCAGAGACTCTAAGTGAGCCGGACACCAGCCTGGAGTCACACTATAGCTTCTGGAAAACGCTATTCTCAGTTTAAATGGAGAATTTAAAGACGTTAAGATTCATTTGAAATGAATCTGTGTTTTTGCACAACGTTTACTTCTGTAGCCACAAAGCACGTCGCGTCTTCACTTCATGACAACAATCACATACATGCCAACCTTTCCAAATCCAAGAGGTGGGTTTGCGCGCGGGAAATGTGCACGCCCAAATGTGCACGCCCAAATGAGCACGCCCAAATGTGCACGCCCAAATGAGCACGCCCAAATGTGCACGCCCAAATGTGCACGCCCAAATGAGGACGCCCAAATGTGCACGCCCAAATGTGCACGCCCAAATGAGCACGCCCAAATGAGCACGCCCAAATGTGCACGCCCAAATGTGCACGCCCAAATGAGCACGCCCAAATGTGCACGCCCAAATGTGCACATGTGCACGCCCAAATGTGCACGCCCAAATGTGCACGCCCAAATGTGCACGCCCAAATGTGCACGCCCAAATGAGCACGCCCAAATGTGCACGCCAAAATGTGCACGCCCAAATGAGCACGCCCAAATGTGCACGCCCAAATGAGCACGCCCAAATGTGCACGCCCAAATGAGCACGCCCAAATGTGCACGCCCAAATGAGCACGCCCAAATGTGCACGCCCAAATGAGGTAATCAGAAGGAATGGAACCCAGTAATCACATGTATAAACCATGTATTTAACATATATTGCATCATTTTATGCATTTTTCAGAAAAAGTGGTCGTTTGGTAAACAGTGACATCAACGACATGTCTGGTCTGTAAAATGTAAAAGAATGGGAGATAAATATCCCAAAGTCTCCACATTGTATTACATTGTGTGTGTGTGTGGTCCACTTCCAGTTGAGACACTGGAGGTGAAGGATGCTTCCGGAAAAGACCAAACACTGGATGTCTTTCAGTCGCCAACATGTGTTTTCCAGACACTGATACTAACGGGGAAACCCTGCAGGACTCAAATGCCTCGTCTCTGTTCCCTCACTCATTTGGGAGTGATTACCCATCAGCCCCGGGGTGCAGAGGAAAGGCAGCGTTACCCCCGGTCTGCACGTCGCTTCTCTTTCAGAAACACAGAGGACTGTTTGTATGATGCGATCACAGACACGCTGCAAACGGTGTCCGCCAGAAGTCAAGTCCAGTGTCTTTGGAGTGTCTTTTTATTTGTTATAGTTTGAGAAGATTGGAAATCGGTAGGGAAAGCCAGCTGAGTCGGTAGGCGGTAGAAACATGTCAACAGCGGTAGACTACCGCCCAAATCGGTAGGGTTGGCAGGCATGCAATCAACTTTGCCTATAGTTCCAGTCGTTGTGCTAAGCTAGGCTAACATTTTCCCTCTACTTCCAGTCGTTATGTTAAGCTAGGCTAACAGTTTCCCTCTGCTTCCATTCGTTGTGCTAAGCTAACAGTTTCCCTCTGCTTCCATTCGTTGTGCTAAGCTCACAGTTTCCCTCTGCTTCCATTCGTTGTGCTTAGCTAAGCTAACAGTTTCCCTCTGCTTCCAGTCTTTGTGCTAAGCTAGGCTAACATTTTCCCTCTGCTTCCAGTCGTTGTGCTAAGCTAGGCTAACAGTTTCCCTCTGCTTCCAGTCGTTGTGCTAAGCTAGGCTAACAGTTTCCCTCTGCTTCCAGTCGTTGTGCTAAGCTAGGCTAACAGTTTCCCTCTGCTTCTAGTCGTTGTGCTAAGCTAGGCTAACAGTTTCCGTCTGCTTCCAGTCGTTGTGCTAAGCTAGGCTAACAGTTTCCCTCTGCTTCCAGTCGTTGTGCTAAGCTAGGCTAACAGTTTCCCTCTGCTTCCAGTCATTGTGCTAAGCTAGGCTAACAGTTTCCGTCTGCTTCCAGTCATTGTGCTAAGCTAGGCTAACAGTTTCCCTCTGCTTCCATTCGTTGTGCTAAGCTAGGCTAACAGTTTCCCTCTGCTTCCAGTCGTTGTGCTAAGCTAGGCTAACATTTTCCCTCTGCTTCCAGTCGTTGTGCTAAGCTAGGATAACAGTTTCCCTCTGCTTCCAGTCATTGTGCTAAGCTAGGCTAACAGTTTCCGTCTGCTTCCAGTCGTTGTGCTAAGCTAGGCTAACAGTTTCCCTCTGCTTCCAGTCGTTGTGCTAAGCAAGGCTAACAGTTTCCCTCTGCTTCCAGTCGTTGTGCTAAGCTAGGCTAACAGTTTCCCTCTGCTTCCAGTCGTTGTGCTAAGCTAGGCTAACCATTTTTAAACAGACAGAATCAGCTGTGTTTTTCCTCCTGGTTTCCCTTCAAGTAAACAATCGCTCTACCCATAATGCACCTCACCACCTGATGCTCTGTACCAGCTAAACAAAGCTAGATACATTCAGTGTCCTGTGATACAAAACAACAAACAAACAAACACACACACACACACACACACACACACATCTCCAGGTTTGAGAAGAGAACCTGATTAAGTCTCCCACAGCGCTGACGGACAGGTGCATTGTGGGTCGTACCTGCAGCAGGTGACCTCCACCCTGCAGAGTGACCTTGGACTGACCTTAGGTAACCTCTCGGGGTCTCCAGGGTGACGGGGGATGACCTTCTGTAACCTCTGGAAGCCGTAGTCAATGGTGGGCTCGTTCAGGGCTGGAGAGAGAGAGAGAGATATGTTAGCTTCTGCAGACCATTGACATGCACTCAAACATAGAGGGGACACCACAGAAGAAGAATAGGGCCTCTTTAAGATGGGTCATCTCAGGTTGATGCCATTGATTGGATCATATACATGGTTTTAATGAAACAGCTCGTTAACACACCTGATGAACGTTAATGAGTTCATTGATCAATCAGATAAAGGTTGAAACCATGCGGTGTTTTGTGTTTTCACCAGATTTGTGACAGAAATGAAGAGAAGAAGCAAAGCACATCTGACCTCGACCTCTCGCTGATCATATATAAACAGCTCGTTAACACACCTGATGAACGTTAACGAGCTAATGAATACATCTGCAGCAAGGTAGAAAAAGGAGGTTTCTAAGGACTATATTTGTGACAGAAAGGAAGAGAAGCAAACCAGGACGTGTGAAGTGTTCCTCGACCTCTCGCTGATCTTCAGCTCCACTCTCTTATCTTCTCTCTTTATTAACCGTGAGACCTCACTCTCCATCCTTTTCACCGCTAATTCAATCCAGCCTTTCTCCTTCCTTTCCTCTCCTTCCCTTCCCCTCCTCCGGCTGCTCTCCCATCGCAGGGAGAAACACCCGGAAATGAGTTCGGGAGACACTTCTCCAATAATCAAGCCCATTAATCATAAAAGGCTGTCAAATTTGACTTTGGGGACAATTTGTCAGCGCTGCTCGGCCCGGGCTTTTGTCAGCGAGGCTCTTGTACTCTGTAAGGATGATTGACAGTCCAAATGCCGCTGAGTAGAATAGCTAGTTTGCGCTAATATGCATAACCGTGGCTTTCATGAATAAGAATAAGGTCGCTTTATATATACGGGCGACGAAGAGGGGTCTCTTTCAAAGAGCCTCGCCGCCGTTTGTCGCCCAAATAGATGTTATTACCATTATAACAATATTTGTTTTCTTTTCCCCGGGAACGGGCGAGCTGCTAAATCTAATTTGTCGAGTGGCGGCGGAGACGAAAGGCTTTCAGGAAACGAGATGGAGGTGAAGGGGTTTTCATTTTGACGTGGCGCCCTCCGAGGTTCGGCTGCCATGTTTGTTTCTGGCCGACAGGAAGAGAAAGTGAATCTCTCAGATCTCATTGTGGGCCCAGAGAGGCTCCTTGTGAGGATGCAGAGCAGCACCAACCTCTCACTGCTCACAACACAAGTGAAAGGCACTATGGGAAATGCTGCAATTGAATAAAACAGCCATTTACACTCAGAGACGTTTAACTCTTGGTCGTCAGGAGGAAACCGTCTGATGTTTGATATTCATCAGATACTTTGTTTACTGTGTCTTCCTGTTTCACATCCTCTGCTTGGAAGCCCAGAGGACGCATGGCGTGCAGGTCAGGTGACTTTCAGACGGTCCCCACACTGCAGGACCCTCAGCAGGTTAAAGATGAGTTATTTAACGTCGTCAGGAGGAAACCGTCTGATGGTTGTGTTCATCAGCTTCTGATTCTCTATTTACTCTGTACTGTCTTCCTGTTTCACATCCTCTGTTTCTCTGCTTAACCCCAGAGGACGCATGAGGTTCAGAATAAAGGAGGGGTTATAAGACGTATACATTGTCCCTAAATCCTGCTTTCCTCCTGGAGCCGTGAGGTGTTTTTATACCTGGGTAGATTAAGGCTTTCAAAGAATGATGATGTTCTCAGTGAAGACGAGCCACGTTGCCATGGTGCTCACCATGAGAGCTGATGGGACATCCTGCATCACTTGGGCATCGATGAAGACGCGTCCGGCTGCACTCTCTTTGGACGTGATGGAGGACAGGAGGTCCCAGGTGCTCTCTTTGGACGTGATGGAGGACAGGAGGTCCCAGGTGCTCTCTTTGGACGTGATGGAGGACAGGAGGTCCCAGGCCCTCTCTTTGGACGTGATGGAGGACAGGAGGTCCGGCTGCACTCTCTTTGGACGTGATGGAGGACAGGAGGTCCCAGGTGCTCTCTTTGGACGTGATGGAGGACAGGAGGTCCCAGGTGCTCTCTTTGGACGTGATGGAGGACAGGAGGTCCGGCTGCACTCTCTTTGGACGTGATGGAGGACAGGAGGTCCGGCTGCACTCTCTTTGGACGTGATGGAGGACAGGAGGTCCCAGGTGCTCTCTTTGGACGTGATGGAGGACAGGAGGTCCCAGGTGCTCTCTTTGGACGTGATGGAGGACAGGAGGTCCGGCTGCACTCTCTTTGGACGTGATGGAGGACAGGAGGTCCCAGGTGCTCTCTTTGGACGTGATGGAGGACAGGAGGTCCCAGGTGCTCTCTTTGGACGTGATGGAGGACAGGAGGTCCCAGGCCCTCTCTTTGGACGTGATGGAGGACAGGAGGTCCGGCTGCACTCTCTTTGGACGTGATGGAGGACAGGAGGTCCCAGGTGCTCTCTTTGGACGTGATGGAGGACAGGAGGTCCCAGGTGCTCTCTTTGGACGTGATGGAGGACAGGAGGTCCGGCTGCACTCTCTTTGGACGTGATGGAGGACAGGAGGTCCGGCTGCACTCTCTTTGGACGTGATGGAGGACAGGAGGTCCCAGGTGCTCTCTTTGGACGTGATGGAGGACAGGAGGTCCCAGGTGCTCTCTTTGGACGTGATGGAGGACAGGAGGTCCGGCTGCACTCTCTTTGGACGTGATGGAGGACAGGAGGTCCCAGGTGCTCTCTTTGGACGTGATGGAGGACAGGAGGTCCCAGGTGCTCTCTTTGGACGTGATGGAGGACAGGAGGTCCCAGGTGCTCTCTTTGGACGTGATGGAGGACAGGAGGTCCCAGGTGCTCTCTTTGGACGTGATGGAGGACAGGAGGTCCCAGGTGCTCTCTTTGGACGTGATGGAGGACAGGAGGTCCGGCTGCACTCTCTTTGGACGTGATGGAGGACAGGAGGTCCCAGGTGCTCTCTTTGGACGTGATGGAGGACAGGAGGTCCCAGGTGCCTCTCTTTGGACGTGATGGAGGACAGGAGGTCCCAGGTGCCTCTCTTGGACGTGATGGAGGACAGGAGGTCCCAGGTGCTCTCTTTGGATGTGATGGAGGACAGGAGGTCCCAGGTGCTCTCTTTGGACGTGATGGAGGACAGGAGGTCCGGCTGCACTCTCTTTGGACGTGATGGAGGACAGGAGGTCCCGGCTGCACTCTCTTTGGACGTGATGGAGGACAGGAGGGTCCCAGGTGCTCTCTTTGGACGTGATGGAGGACAGGAGGTCCAGGTGCTCTCTTTGGACGTGATGGAGGACAGGAGGTCCAGGTGCCTCTCTTTGGACGTGATGGAGGACAGGAGGTCCCAGGTGCTCTCTTTGGACGTGATGGAGGACAGGAGGTCCAGGCTGCCTCTCTTTGGACGTGATGGAGGACAGGAGGTCCCAGGTGCTCTCTTTGGACGTGATGGAGGACAGGAGCTCTCTTGACGTGATGGAGGACAGGAGGTCCGGCTGCACTCTCTTTGGACGTGATGGAGGACAGGAGGTCCCAGGTGCTCTCTTTGGACGTGATGGAGGACAGGAGGTCCCAGGTGCTCTCTTTGGACGTGATGGAGGACAGGAGGTCCCAGGTGCTCTCTTTGGACGTGATGGAGGACAGGAGGTCCCAGGTGCTCTCTTTGGATGTGATGGAGGACAGGAGGTCCCAGGCCCTCTGTGGACGTGATGGAGGACAGGAGGTCCCAGTTGCTCTCTGTGGACGTGATGGAGGACAGGAGGTCCCAGGTGGTCTCTGTGATTGACCTCGTCTTGTCTTCCTGCTTCTCCTTCTGTTCACTGAAGATGCATTTTGGGGGAAATGTGTGTAAAATGATTCACAAACTCTAAAATATATGGAGATATTCTGTATAGACTTAATTGATCCGGAGGAATACAGATTTACACGGAATAACTTCCCGTGCATCCTGCTGGGAATCGAACCGACAACCCTCTGCACACCAAGATGCGCACAGAGGCTTCTAATGAACCTCTGAGATCCCCCCACACTTTGACCCCAGCGCCTCATTGGCTGCCTCCACCCCACCGTCCTCCTGCCAGCCAATCAATACGCTCCCTGCCTGCAAACAGACGGTAATTGGAGAGCGGCACCCTGACCCCCCCCCCCCCCCCCCGCCCCCCCCCCCCTCCATTACACCGCCCATATGAAGACAGATTGCCTGATTTAGTGTAAACATATGCTGCAATTCCAGGCATCAGCGGCACTTTCTCCATCGTAATTCGTATTGATTCTCCTCCTTTTCTCCTGCTGTCTGATGTGTTCTTATAAATCAGAGGGAGGGAGGGGGAGATAATTCAGAGGTGAGAGAGGAGGGAGGGAGGGGAGGGGGTTTCTTTATATATTTAATCAAGTATTTATGGCCCTCCCTGTGAAAGTGATCAAACGGTTGGTTGGCGTCGTGCTGATGGCGGCGCTCTGTTATTAGAGACTAAGTGACTGTGAGGGGGGGGGAGAGGGGGAGATAAAGGGAGGGGGAGGGGGAGATAAAGGGAGGGAGAGGGGGAGATGGAGAGATAAAGGGAGGGAAAGGGCGAGATAAAGGGAGATAAAGGGAGGGAGAGGGGGAGATAAAGGGAGGGAGAGGGGGAGATGGAGAGGGGGAGATAAAGGGAGGGAGAGGGGGAGATAAAGGGAGGGAGAGGGGGAGATAAAGGGAGGGAGAGGGGGGAGATGGAGAGGGGGAGATAAAGGGAGGGAAAGGGCGAGATAAAGGGAGATAAAGGGAGGGAGAGGGCGAGATAAAGGGAGATAAAGGGAGGGAGAGGGCGAGATAAAGGGAGGGAAAGGGAGGGAGAGGGCGAGATAAAGGGAGATAAAGGGAGGGAGAGGGCGAGATAAAGGGAGGGAGAGGGCGAGATAAAGGGAGATAAAGGGAGGGAGAGGGCGAGATAAAGGGAGATAAAGGGAGGGAGAGGGCGAGATAAAGGGAGATAAAGGGAGGGAGAGGGCGAGATAAAGGGAGGGAAAGGGAGAGATAAAGAGAGGGAGATAAAGGGAGGGAGAGGGGGAGATAAAGGGAGGGAGAGAGGGAGATAAAGGGAGGGAGAGGGGGAGATAAAGGGAGGGAGAGGGGGAGATAAAGGGAGGGAAAGGGGGAGATAAAGGGAGGGAAAGGGGGAGATACAGGGAGGGAGAGGGGGAGATAAAGGGAGGGAAAGGGGGAGATAAAGGGAGGGAAAGGGGGAGATACAGGGAGGGAGAGGGAGAGATAAAGGGAGATAAAGGGGAGATAAAGGGAGGGAAAGGGGGAGATAAAGGGCGGGAAAGGGGAGATAAAGGGAGGGAAAGGGGGAGGGTAACATGTGAAACCCTTTCTTGACGGCAGACTTGCAGCCTCAGAGCCGGCGGGTCACAGCATGAAGAAGCTGCAGAAACGCTGCAGAGTGTTTTCAGTCGTCACGAGAAACTTGAACGAGGTTTCTAGAAGTAAAGGTGATTCTGAGGCGGATGGAAACACGGTCTGCTTCGGTCCCGAAGCCTCGAAGGTGCTTTCATCCCTGATTCAGATTCATGACGACTTCCATAAAAAGCTATGATTTCTAAGTGAAGACGAGCCACGTTGCCATGGCGCTCACCTTCAAAGCTATTCTGCATCCGTTAACCTTTCTATGTTTGGTGCATCCTGCCGGGATTTGAACCAACAACCATGGGATCTTTGGAAAGGACATCGTGTCATTGGCTGGGATTTGGACTATATTTGAGGACAACCACATAATGCAGAAAGTGTCCGTGTTTGTCGGTGATTTCCAATAAAATGTGTTTTGAACTCAAAGTAAGGTTTGAAGAGTCTGGGTCTCTGCAGCGGCCCTAAGGACACCATCGCCTGGACGCACCTTCTGACAGAGGCTTGGAGCTTCGCAGCGTGTGCAGCTCGGACAGCTCCTGCTTCCATATGCATCAGAACGGGTTAGCGGAGCGTTTACAGTGGAGCAAAAGCCCAGCGTCATGTGTGTAGAATAACGTGAGGTAAGGAGCGCAGAAGGCTATGAAGCGACGAGGAGGCGTGAGAGGGAAGAGACTTTTAACACCAGAGGTATCAGGCGAGCATTAATCCAGGTTTAGATACATAACAACATCTAAACTGAGACGCTACGGAGGCTTCAGAAAGATGCAGGTATAAAAACACAAACAGGGTTCCATCTCTGCAGGCTCATTACCCCCCCGCTCTCACATCCCACAATGCATTGGGCCTGCATCCTCTCGAATGTGTTTACACTCATTTAGCGCCGCTCGCTGTTTCTCATCTGGACGGGAATCAGTTTTTCTCCTGCGTTACCTGTGTGCCCTCCAGAGAGGAGTCTGCACCTGCTCGCCTTCACTCACAAGCACTCTGTCCATGTGACCTTTACATCTATATGTAATGTTTACTATTCCATTCCTCACATACTTCAATACGTCAGGAGGGAGCCGCTCTGATCCGAGGCCTGACAGCCCGCCTGATGGTTAGTGTCCATCAGACGTTCATACTTTATTAACTTAGTCCTTCCTGTTTCACATCGCTCTGTTTCTCTGCTTTAGCAACCCAAGAGGACGCATGGAGGACGCATGGAGGACGCATGGAGGACGCATGGAGGACGCATGGAGGATGCATGGAGGACACATGGAGGACACATGGAGGACGCATGGAGGATGACGCATGGAGGACGCATGGAGGAGGACGCATGGAGGACGCATGGAGGACACATGGAGGACACATGGAGGATGCATGGAGGACACATGGAGGACACATGGAGGACGCATGGAGGACGCATGGAGGACACATGGAGGAGGACGCATGGAGGATGCATGGAGGACACATGGAGGACACATGGAGGACGCATGGAGGACACATGGAGGACACATGGAGGAGGACGCATGGAGGATGCATGGAGGACGCATGGAGGACACATGGAGGACGCATGGAGGACACATGGAAGACGCATGGAGGACGCATGGAGGACGCATGGAGTTCAGAATAAAGGAGTGATTTCAAGACGTCCCTGCAGGACCCTCCCAACCTTAGATGAAACAGCCGGTTTCACCCTGAAGCCTTGGAGGTGTTTCACACATTAGATTGATCCACTTCAAGACACTGGTACTTGCGTACCATGCTGCGAATGGATCTGGCCCTTCCTACATCCAGGACATGTTTAAACCGTACACCCCAGCACGTGCACTCCGCTCTGCATCAGCCAAACGGCTCGCTGCTCCCTCGCTGCCAAGGAGACCCAAGTTCCCATCAGCAGAAACACGTGGGTTTGCTATCCTGGCTCCAAGATGGTGGAATGAGCTCCCATTGACATCAGGGGCCTCATTTATAAAGGGATATACGCTCAAAAAATGGCGTACGCCAGTTTTACGCAATGTTTGCGATTTATAAAATACTAACTTGACGGGAAAACGTGCGGTCCTCCACGCAAACTCTAACCCATGCGTACGCACTAAGCACGAACACGGGAGAGACGAGAAACTGCGACACCAGAAGGAAGAATGGAGAGAAATGTGTGGAAATAATACCATGAATAAAATGTTACCTCTCATTTATCAGATATGAAGAATTCACTTTCAAACATTGATTAAAGCTGATCTTAGAATGATTAAACAAACGCCTGTTTGAGACTCCTCAGAAACACAAACACATACACACACACACACACACACACACACACACACACATCACCTGGAGAACACACACACACACACATCACCTGGAGAACACACACACACACACATCACCTGGAGACACACACACACACACACACACATCACCTGGAGAAATACATCAATACGGATATGTTATTTAAAACCACCTCGAATATGTTGTTAATGTTATGAAATGTTTTCTCATAAATGATGCGGTTTTGCATTTCTAGGTTGTACGAGCATGGTTTTATATGCTACCATGTTTAAACATGTTTTATGCCGTTTGCTAAGACTTGATAAGTCGCTCGTAAAACACAGGAGGTCTGGAAGCTAAGAACACCATGTGGTAAACTGTACAGCTGATATAACACATTAGTTGTATTTCCTTTAACTGGTGGAGACAGAGTTGCTGCAGTGGAGACGCTGCGCACAGCTGATCGACAGCTGGGACACAAACCACCAAATACAAACACATCATTCAGATCCAGTCGCCATGACTCCACTCCGGAGGGATTCCCCGATCACTTCTTACAGTCTCTCATCAAGGAGGGGTCTCCTGTCCCCGGTACAAACACACTGCCTGAGGAAGGCTATGTGTATTCTTTTGTCATGAACCTTTTTCGGACCACATATTTATTTATGTTGGTGACGATCCGTCCTCCATGCTGCTCCTCTGTTCAAACTGCATCCACCAGACAATATGATTTATCTCCACCTCCCCAAAAGAACCACAATCTGACACGGTGTGAGACGTCTGTTTGAGCTGTTCTGTCCTCATTTCCTGCGATCTCCTTCCTGCAGTCAGAATGAATGAACGAACGAATGAATGAATGAATGAATGAATGAATGGGCGTTACGTGAAGCCCGCAAAAGCTGCACCGCATTTCGAGTCGGTTGTGATTTCTAAAGGAAACCGGCGTAGGAAGTGCCGTACGCACTTTCCTCGCCGGTACGCAATGTTTGGTGAATCGGAACATTTCTGTACCTATTTTTTGGATTTCTACTACGTGAGCAACCTTCCCACGTGAATCCTACGCACGGCGTTATAAATGAGGCCCCAGGTCAGCAGATAGCTTACACACCTTCCAGACTGAAAACTCATCTCTTTAGACTCCACTTCGAGCAATAGAACTATTAACAAAGCACTTATATACTAACAAAGGGCTGGCTTTAAAGCCAGTTGAGTAGCACTTGAAATGTTTGGCTCTATGAAACCTGATGTACTTTATGATTCTGTTTTCTTCAAGGTTGTGTCTTGTTGGTCGAACGGACTTATTGTGAGTCTCTGGATAAAAGCCTCAGCTAAATGTGATCTGTGTTAAAACAAAGGTGATTGAAAGACAGTGTGCTTCCTAGGTAACAGGAAGCTGCGTTGGCTCTGTGTCACACCGTGGGACGGAGAGAGCTCCTCTGACTCTCCAGACGAGCTTGTAAACCTCCTCCGCTCACTGTTTTCCATTTCAATGTTTCTCTTCTGCGTCACATGTGTCCCCTCCGGAGAGGACCCCGCCCTTCAGGGTCCCTGCTCGCCTCCCTGAGACCTGTGTGTCTGTATTGCACTGATCCCCTCCGGAGAGGACCCCGCCCTTCAGGGTCCCTGCTCGCCTCCCTGAGACCTGTGTGTCTGTATTGCACTGATCACCTCGGAGAGGATGCGGCTCGCCCGCGGCGCTCGCCCTCCGCTCGCTCTGCTTCCTGCTGGTCTCTAAGTGGACGGATGATTTGTTTTGCCGCCTGTCAAGTGGCCGCTGCTGACAGGCTGCAAAACACCCAGGATGCATCTCTTCAGAGGATTATTGATCGAATGCTTTCCGAGGCGACTCCAGGCCATCAGTCAGAGTCCCAAACAACAACAAGACAACAAGACAACAAGACATGACGCTTAGCGTTCCATTTCTGGGGACGAGAGCTTTTGATCATTGGAAGAGAATCACATCCTGCTTCCTGACCTCGAAGGGAAACGCTGTGAGGTCCAACAAGATGTACGTTTTGTTTATCTATTACTCAGAGAAGATGAGAAGGCATCAGAGACTCAGGAAGAGACGACTGCCAATCATCACTCAGAGACACAAACAACAACACAACAACAACACAACAACAACATGACGTTTAGATCTGAACGAGGGGCTTTAAACGAATACGACGAACGATACGCAACGCGCCGTTCGTCCCCCGACTCGCTGCTGTCGTCTATTAAAAGATCAGAGAAGAAGACACCCACGTCCTGTTGGACAGGTTCACTTCCTGCAGGGACGAGTCTCTCAGGTGGACTTTGTTTTAGTCTTTGTGGAAATAAACTTCATTTATCTTTGATTTATCTTTTTAAATGCAATATGATGAAAAAATGACATCGTTTATTTGGTTCCAAGCTAAAAGCTTTCATGAAGCACCACCGTCACAATCTCCCCTTCACAATAAAAGCTTTTAACACAATCTCCCCTTCACAATAAAAGCTTTTAACACAATCTCCCCTTCACAATAAAAGCTTTTAACACAATCTCCCCTTCACAATAAAAGCTTTAAACACAATCTCCCCTTCACAATAAAAGCTTTTAACACAATCTCCCCTTCACAATAAAAGCTTTTAACACAATCTCCCCTTCACAATAAAAGCTTTTAACACAATCTCCCCTTCACAATAAAAGCTTTTAACACAATCTCCCCTTCACAATAAAAGCTTTAAACACAATCTCCCCTTCACAATAAAAGCTTTAAACACAATCTCCCCTTCACAATAAAAGCTTTAAACACAATCTCCCCTTCACAATAAAAGCTTTAAACACAATCTCCCCTTCACAATAAAAGCTTTTAACACAATCTCCCCTTCACATAAAAGCTTTAACACAATCTCCCCTTCACAATAAAAGCTTTAAACACAATCTCCCCTTCACAATAAAAGCTTTAAACACAATCTCCCCTTCACAATAAAAGCTTTAAACACAATCTCCCCTTCACAATAAAAGCTTTTAACACAATCTCCCCTTCACAATAAAAGCTTTTAACACAATCTCCCCTTCACAATAAAAGCTTTTAACACAATCTCCCCTTCACAATAAAAGCCTGTAATGCTCTTTTTTTCAGATTTTGTATTTATTTATATTCTTATTGCCACCCCTCCACCTCTCTAAGCTTCCTGTCAATCACAGTTTAAAGTTCATGTCATTTTCTATGAGTATCGATTACTGTGTGTGTGTGTGTGTGTGTGTGTGTGTGTGTGTGTGTGTGTGTGTGTGTGTGTGTGTGTGTGTGTGTGTGTGTGTGTGTGTGTGTGTGTGTGTGTGTGTGTGTGTGTGTGTGTGTTGACTTTAATCACTGTCTTTTATAGGAGAGTTCTTCTTAAGTGTGTTTTGCTAATTGGCTTTTTAATTATGATTCATTACAAAAAATTATCTTTTCAGTTTCCTCTCCTTTTTCTCCCGGTTATTTTATATTCTGTTCTTTCCCTTTCCCCCGCAGACTATAAGGGAACATCACATCCAC
>JAPTMU010000307.1:132739-135239 GCA_028583405.1 Pogonophryne albipinna
GTGTGTGTGTGTGTGTGTGTTGTGTTTATGTGTGTGTGTGTGTGTGTGTGTGTGTGTGTGGTGTGTGTGTGTGTGTGTGTGTGTGTGTGTGTGTGTGTGTGTGTGTGTGTGTGTGTGTGTGTGTGTGTGTGTGTGTGTGTGTGTGTGTGTGTGAGAGAGAGGTTTCAGGAACTTCTGTGTGTTTACTTTTATACAAAACAATGATGTTAAAGTGTTCAGAACTTCCTCCAATCATAACGAGGTAACCCCGTGTCTGTGTTCTGATTGGACGGATGGGAGTTACTCTAAAGCGTTACTCCGTGTGTTTCAGGAGGTTCTTCTGAAGAGAGCAGCTGATCTGGTGGAGGCTCTTTACGGGATGCCTCACAACAACCAGGTGAGGGTTGGAGTAGTAAAGAGCATCGCCTGCATAACAGCTGTTTTTATACTCACTTAAAACATTAATACAAGGTTTGAAACCTGCCTCTAAAACTCAGTGTGGTACAAGTACACAGTGGGAATACTATTACAGTACACTTACATGCAGTGGTGTAGTGGGGATATTTGTACTGGGTGGACGGGGCGGGGGGAGACACTATGGACGCGCTCGTGAACTGTCAACGGGGGGGGGGGGGGGGGGGGGTACACGGTCGCCTGTCAGCTCAACATGATGCCGTTTAAACAATATAATGGTAAAGGGCGTGAGCGAACCGATCCGGCCTTTCTGCGCGACTGTCACTCAAATGCGGGACATCGTCTCAATGTGTGGGACGCGGGACAAATAATAAAAATGCTGTGTGTGCAGTCCCGCACAAAGCGGCACACACACACACACACACACACACACACACACACACACACGCACACACACACACACACACACACACACACACACACACACACACACACACACAGTCCGAGGATCGGTGTCCGTTAGCTGCGGGGCGTTAGCACTTTATTTAACTCTGTCAGGTGAGTCAGGTTTCTAATGAAAAGGTTTAATCTGAACTAGGACACGGTGCGTTCACTGACAGCTGGGAAGAAGCACTCCCTGATGGAGCGGAGGATCATCTTTAATCACATTTTCTTCTGTTTGAACATCTTTTAACTTTTGCCATCCTCCTTTATATAAACGGTATTTGCAGTTAACCAGGTTTACATATGTTATCATTTCAGGCTCCAACAACATTTCTAAGGGACATGACATTAGAGACAGTTACAGACATACGGTGCGTTCAGGAACCACTCTGACGCTAGTGTTTCCATATGTGTGTGAAGTTCAGGAGCTCTAAGTTTGAACTGTGAAACAACATCATATGTTATCTTCATGTATCAAACGTAATAACCTGACTTGTTATCAGGGTTTAAAACTGTTCTCACATTCAAAATAAAAGCACTAAGGAGTTCATGTATCCTAACTGGAAGCTAGGGGTGAGATTGTTTTTCAAAATAAAAGCCTCATAGAGACTGTATCCTTAGAGCAGTGCTTCTCAAAGTGTGGTCCGCGGACCACTGGTGGTCCGTGAGCGCCCCCTAGTGGTCCGTGAGTATATTGGTACAATTTCACATTTGAAATAAATAAATGTATTTAAGTTTTTCGCACTCTCGCGGGAATATCTCCGCAATGGAGCGAGCTTAAGTTTCACTTTCGATTGCATGATATAGCCCAGATAAGCACCTTCATCACACATGTGGCCACTTGTTTGTACCATTTTCAGGCGATTTGTAATATTGTTTGTGGATATTTGTGGAGTTAGGTGGTCCGCGAGTGTTTTTTTATTGGTTAAGTGGTCCTTGGTATGAAAAAGTTTGAGAAACACTGCACTCGAGGAAGTCTCAGACAGTGGCTTGCTTTTCAAAATAAAACCCGGGGAAGTACATGTGTCCTAACAGGAAGCTCATAATAAGGCTAACTTAGCCTAGCTACCAATCCTTAACACTCAAATGGTCAGAATGTCTCGGTTGGGGAATGTTATGTATATTATGTTTTAAAAACAGATGTATTCCTTTCAGGAGATCATCCTGAAGCGAGCAGCTGACCTCACCGAGGCTCTCTACAGCGTGCCTCGCTCCCACAACCAGCTGCCCTCTCTCTCAGGCTCCGCCCACTCAGGCATGATGAACTCCTTCAGCAGCCAATTAGCTGTCAACATCTCCGAGGCGTCTCAGGAGCAGGGTGAGGAACACACTGCATCACATGAACATGAACAGGATTCTGAGATTCAATTCGGACTTTTATCTGAGGGCTTTTTAGAAGAGACAGTAGACTGCCAGAGAAATGATCTGTCTGATTTCACAGCGTCTTCTCCGGAGCTTTTTAGGGTTTTAGGAAGTAGGATACAGACACAGGTTTGAAGCACACAATAGTCTTTACTTGAGTTTCTGATAAAAGATAAAAAAAATGCAGATCCAGAAAAGATACCGTCATATACCGTCATATTGTACCGTTGATTATCGGTGCTTTGAATACACACTCATCACTTTACTGTAACGCAGCCTTTAAAACCAGGACAAGACATTC
>JAPTMU010000307.1:142739-148115 GCA_028583405.1 Pogonophryne albipinna
TCACTGCAGACTTTCTCTCCTTCACTACAGACTTTCTCTCCTTCACTACAGACTTTCACTCGTTCACTACAGACTTTCGCTCCTTCACTACAGACTTTCACTCGTTCACTACAGACTTTCACTCGTTCACTACAGACTTTCACTCCTTCACTACAGACTTTCACTCGTTCACTACAGACTTTCACTCGTTCACTACAGACTTTCACTCGTTCACTACAGACTTTCACTCGTTCACTACAGACTTTCACTCCTTCACTACAGACTTTCTCTCCTTCACTACAGACTTTCGCTCGTTCACTACAGACTTTCACTCGTTCACTACAGACTTTCACTCCTTCACTACAGACTTTCTCTCCTTCACTACAGACTTTCTCTCCTTCACTACAGACTTTCACTCGTTCACTACAGACTTTCGCTCCTTCACTACAGACTTTCACTCGTTCACTACAGACTTTCGCTCCTTCACTACAGACTTTCACTCGTTCACTACAGACTTTCACTCCTTCACTACAGACTTTCACTCCTTCACTACAGACTTTCACTCGTTCACTACAGACTTTCACTCCTTCACTACAGACTTTCGCTCCTTCACTACAGACTTTCACTCGTTCACTACAGACTTTCACTCCTTCACTACAGACTTTCGCTCCTTCACTACAGACTTTCACTCGTTCACTACAGACTTTCACTCCAGCTGACCGTTACCTAACCCTAACCGGCCAATCTTCAAATAAAAGAAAGTCACCGGAGGAGTTGAAGGAGAGTGACGGGGAGAGGGAGAGGGAGAAGGAGAAGGAGAGGGAGAAGGAGAAGGAGAAGGAGAAGGAGGAGAAGGAGAAGGAGAGGGAGAAGGAGAAGGAGAATGAGAAGGAGAGGGAGAAGGAGAGGGAGAAGGAGAAGGGGAAGGAGAGGGAGAAGGAGAGGGAGAAGGAGAAGGAGAGGGAGAAGGAGAAGGAGAGGGAGAAGGAGAGGGAGAAGGAGAAGGAGAGGGAGAAGGAGAATGAGAAGGAGAGGGAGAAGGAGAGGGAGAAGGAGAAGGGGAAGGAGAGGGAGAAGGAGAGGGAGAAGGAGAAGGAGAGGGAGAAGGAGAGGAGAAGGAGAAGGAGAAGGAGAAGGAGAGGGAGAGGGAGAAGGAGAGGAGAAGGAGAAGGAGAGGGAGAAGGAGAGGGAGAGGGAGAAGGAGAAGGAGAGGGAGAAGGAGAAGGAGAAGGAGAAGGAGAGGGAGAAGGAGAGGAGAGGGAGAAGGAGAAGGAGAATGAGAAGGAGAGGGAGAAGAGAGGGAGAAGGAGAGGGAGAGAAGGAGAAGAGAGAGAAGGAGAGGGAGAGAGGGAGAAGGAGAAGGAGAGGGAGAAGGAGAGAGGGAAAGGAGAAGGGAAGGAGAAGGAGAGGGAGAAGGAGAAGGAGAGGGAGAAGGAGAAGGAGAAGGAGAGGAGAGGGAGAAGGAGAAGGAGAGGGAGAAAAGGTTTCTTGATGGATGGAGATGGCGTCAATAGGATAAAGGTGGTGTCGGCTCTGTGCGTCCATGAAGAAGAAATGATGATTCAAATGTTGTAGTTCAAGTAGTTTGTGCAGACATTACTATTGCAACCAATGTGTTCATTTTCTTCATTTCATTTCAAACCTTTATTCACCCAGATGTATCCCATTGAGATCATTGATCTCTTTTTCAAGGGAGACCTGCTCAAGTAGTTCCACATGAAACATAAAACATAAATAGAACAACAAAAGGACATCATACAGCATCATTTACATATATCCACATAAACAGGTACCAATAGCTTCCGATTGAGTAGCATCCAACCGAGCTTTAAAAACATTTAGTGGCACCAGATTGTTCAGTTTCCATTTAATTTGCAGACTATTCCAAGACAGAGGAGCTGCGCATCTAAAAGCTGTCTTCCCTAAGACAGTCCTAGCAGTTGGCACATTTAATAAAACCACAGCATGCGATCTCAGGCAGGAGCCACTTACAATTCTCCGTGAGATCAGGGAGCAGATATAAGATGGAAGTTTCCCTAACATGGCTTTGTATATAAAAATGTACCAGTGACTGAGCCTCCGTACAGTTAGTGAAAGCAAACCAGCCCTTGCATACAGGGTACAGTGATGGGTTAATGCTTTACAGTTTGTCACAAATCTCAGAGCACTGTGATACGCAGCATCTAACTTGACCAGGCAATGGCAGGTGCATTCATATACATCAAATCACCATAGTCCAGCACAGGTAAAAGGTCACAGAGCCTTTTCCTGGCCTCAAGCGAGAAACAGGACTTGTTCCTGTAGAAGAAACCTAGCCTAACCCTCAGCTTTTTAAGCAGGTTATTGACATGAAGTTTAAAAGTGAGACAATCATCAAGCCAGATACCAAGGTATTTGTAACAGGTAACCACTTCAAGTTTTATTCCTTGCGTAGTTACAATATCTAAACAGGCTCTGGTGTCTTTTTAGCTTTAGAAAAGAGCATTACCTTGGTTTTATCAACATTTAAAAGAAGCTTAGTTCAGAGAGCTGAGTCTGAATAATGTTAAAAACAGCCTGTAATTTAACACCAGCCTCCTGAATGGAGGGACCTGCACAGTACATCACGGTATCATCCGCATAGAAATGTAAGTAGCTTCATCCACATTTTCACCTAAACTGTTGATGTAGATGGAGAATAAAAGTGGACCTAAAACAGAACCTTGAGGAACCCATTAGCAATGTTTAACCACTCAGAAGACAGCCCATCAAACTGAACACATTGGGACCTTTCAGAGAGGTAGTTCACAAACCACCCCACTGCATGGCTGGATATGCCAATACTGACCAGCCTCTGCTTCAAAATGCGATGATCGACGGTATCAAAAGCTTTGGATAGGTCAACAAATAGAGCTGCACAACTCTGCTTATTATCTAAAATACTCGTAATATCATTTACCACTTTCATTGTGGCAGTGATGGTGCTATGTTGCTTTCTGAAGCCTGACTGATGTTTAGACAGGATGTCATTTGTACATAAAAACACCTTTACTTGTTCACTCACTAGGCGTTCAAGAACCTTAGCCAGAACTGACATTTTAGAGATGGTTCTATAATTGTTTAATAAGGTGGCCTCCCCTCCTTTTAGTAGTGGCAGGACATAAACTGACTTCCATACTTTTGGGATTTTGTTCGTGCTGAGAGAGAGGTTAAAAAGAGTAGTAAGAGGTGGAGCAATAAAATCTGCAGCTATCTTTAAAAAGAAAGGCTCTACGTTGTCCGGACCAGCCGGCTTTTTAGGATCTAGGGCTACACCCGCCGCCCACTATCCTTTTTCTCTTCAGACGAGCTGACAACCGAAGAGTTAAACGAACGAAGATTAGAAGATTAGAAGGAAAAATGGACTCACCATTACTGGAAGCTCGGCCATGCACCTGCCCTGGTTTGATCGCGGGCGCCGGTCTGCACCACCTCTGCTTAGAGTGTTTGGGGGACCAGGATATGGCCGAGGCGGTGCCATTAACGTCCCAATTCCAGCGGGGCGGATGGCTCCGTTTGCCGTTGTCGGGCACTTCCGGGTCCGGTCCATGGAGGTCCACCGCCCTAGGTGATGACCATGGCTGCGGAGCGCAGCTGCTCCCAGCGGGCAGCAGGCTGGGCAGGGAGCTGAAAACAGCTCTGCCACGCCACCGCGTGACAAGGCGACTGCGGGTGTGTTGGGCATCTCGCTCATTGCTGGAGATGCCCCCACCTCACCAGATCAGAGCGATTATTTGTAGTTTGATCGTGGCCGCCGCCGTTGTCTGCCGTGTGATATCCATACTTGCCAACCTTGAGACCTAGTGGGGGGGGTGCTAGTCGATCAACGGAGCTGTTAGATTAACATTAACGTGCTTATTGTAGTTCTGAGTGCAATGCCTTGCGGCCTGGAGCACCATCCTCTTGATGGAGCATATCTGGGGGCTGGACCAGGAAAGGAGTGAACAGAGGGTCGAGTTGTCCATTCTTGTTCTGTTCTTCTGTGACTATCGAGTTGCGCACGCTATTAAAGAGACGCGCTACCATGGAAACCAAATAATGGTGTAGCTGTAATAAAGTCCGAGTGGAAACAGTCGTGTGTAAATCTGACTTTGTCAGAAATCGGGAGAAATGCGGGAGAAATATGACCCCGGGAGGAAACAGGGGGAGAGGGCTATGAAATCGGGAGTCTCCCGCGAAAATCGGGAGGGTTGGCAAGTATGGTGAAAAAAGGACCGTTGTTGATCTCCCGGGCCGGGAGCCCCCGTGTTTACGGAAGGGCTCTTTGGATCGATCTCCTTGGTTACGTGGGTGAGGAGTAGTCGCAGCGTGGCTGCTTCTTGCTCATCCCCAGAGGAAATAACACTGTCCCACACTCCCCGCCCCCTCTGTAAACTCCAGTATAGGAGCCAGCAGGTGGGCGCGTGCACGTGAGTGGAATAAACCGAAGTGCTGTCAAAACACTGTGCGGGTTCAAGAGCAGTGGCGAGCCATCAGGGCCCTCTAGGCCCTCTGTGAGGGCCTAAGATATTCTACAAAATAATATTTAAAAACATTAAAAATATATATTTATTTTTTTATATATTTTTTTTGTTATATTTTTCATTAGTTTTACCAAAAATAACTTGATTTAATTGTATTTAAAATAACATTTCCAAAGAAATAAATCCTTCGAATCTGCCTATTCAGTTTCTGTTGGAATGTGAAGGGTTAAATGAAAGAAGCTCGTCTCTGCGAGTTGTGAAGAGAGGAGCTGTTGGACGTCCAGGCGGTCCAGCTATGAATTCACAGAGGGCCCCGCTATAGATGAGAGTAACAAATGCGTCACTTCCGGGCAAAAATAACGGCTCCGCCCACTTTTGGGGGAAAACAACGCTGTCAGTTGAACGGCGGTCAATACAAATTCTGAAGTTTTTGCCAATCCGATCAGAAATTTAAGAAAACCGGAGATTTTTGGATCTTCAAAGAGCCCGATTACAATGACCAGACAGGCAAACTATTGCATTAAATCATTGGAAAACGACGATCGGGCTGGTTAAATTAAAAGCTGGTTAAATTAAAAGAATTCAAAGCAGCAGGCGGGGCTGTCATTTCGCCAGCTGTTTTACTCTCACGAGCGAGGCGGAAAAGAATTGTTTTATGATGCCAAAAAGCTGCTGTGTCGTGTATTGCACCTCAAACATAAAAAAAAACCCGGAGTTACGTTTTTCTGTACTTCCTCTAAGAAAAAGGGACAGTAAAAGAAGAGCTCTGTGGCTTCAGGCTATTCACAGAGAGGACGAAAATCACAATCAATGGGACCCGGCCAGTCAATACGTGTACGTCTGTGGTAAACACTTCATCACAGGTAAATGATGATGCTAACGAGGCTAATATCAATCGTTGAAGTAAATAGATGTA
>JAPTMU010000307.1:149063-164063 GCA_028583405.1 Pogonophryne albipinna
AGGGAAAGTCCTTGGCGTTAATAAAAGAACATTTCTCAACAGTCACATTTGTTTTATTCACAGTGTTGTATCAACAGCGGAGAAACACATTAAACGCTCCTATTGTGAAACTCACAGCTGCACACACACACATGCACACACACACACACACACACACACACACACACACACACACACACACACACACAGACACAGACACACACAGACACACACACACACACACACACACACACACACACACACACACACACACACACACGGCACAGACACACACAGACACACACACACACACACACACACACACACACACACACACACACACACACACACAGACACACAGATGGATGTCTTTGCATGATATGAGTCACTTGATTCTCTCTGTGGTCATTTAGCATATTTCTGATCATTTTAAGGCGTTTTGAGTTTTTTGAGTTGCTTTGAGTTGATTTGCATTGTTTTTATTTCATAGTTGTGTTATTTGAAGTGTCTGTCTCGTCATGTTGTGCCGTTTGTGTTCATGTGGCAACAAAGGGTCTTTTTAAGGATTTATTTCCTGCCAATTCTCATCTTTTCATCATTTAAACCTTCCTGTTGTTGCTATGCAGTTTTCTTTGTGTTTCATTTGCACCTCAGTCTCTTTGCACTCTTTGTGGTCGTAGCATCCCTCATCGTCCCTCAGTCTCTTTGCACTCTTTGTGGTCGTAGCATCCCTCATCGTCCCTTAGTCTCTTTGCACTCTTTGTGGTCGTAGCATCCCTCATCGTCCCTTAGTCTCTTTGCACTCTTTGTGGTCGTAGCATCCCTCATCGTCCCTTAGTCTCTTTGCACTCTTTGTGGTCGTAGCATCCCTCATCGTCCCTTAGTCTCTTTGCACTCTTGTGGTCGTAGCATCCCATCGTCCCTCAGTCTCTTTGCACTCTTTGTGGTCGTAGCATCCCTCATCGTCCCTCAGTCTCTTTGCACTCTTTGTGGTCGTAGCATCCCTCATCGTCCCTCAGTCTCTTTGCACTCTTTGTGGTCGTAGCATCCCTCATCGTCCCTCAGTCTCTTTGCACTCTTTGTGGTCGTAGCATCCCTCATCGTCCCTCAGTCTCTTTGCACTCTTTGTGGTCGTAGCATCCCTCATCGTCCCTCAGTCTCTTTGCACTCTTTGTGGTCGTAGCATCCCTCATCGTCCCTCAGTCTCTTTGCACTCTTTGTGGTCGTAGCATCCCTCATCGTCCCTCAGTCTCTTTGCACTCTTTGTGGTCGTAGCATCCCTCATCGTCCCTCAGTCTCTTTGCACTCTTTGTGGTCGTAGCATCCCTCATCGTCCCTCAGTCTCTTAGCACTCTTTGTGGTCGTAGCATCCCTCATCGTCCCTCAGTCTCTTTGCACTCTTTGTGGTCGTAGCATCCCTCATCGTCCCTCAGTCTCTTTGCACTCTTTGTGGTCGTAGCATCCCTCATCGTCCCTCAGTCTC
This sequence comes from Pogonophryne albipinna, assembly GCA_028583405.1. Classification (NCBI taxonomy): domain Eukaryota; kingdom Metazoa; phylum Chordata; class Actinopteri; order Perciformes; family Artedidraconidae; genus Pogonophryne; species Pogonophryne albipinna. The sequence goes on from JAPTMU010000307.1 coordinate 150,526, forward strand.
TTTGCACTCTTTGTGGTCGTAGCATCCCTCATCATCCCTCAGTCTCTTTGCACTCTTTGTGGTCGTAGCATCCCTCATCGTCCCTCAGTCTCTTTTGCACTCTTTGTGGTCGTAGCATCCCTCATAGTCCCTCATTCTCTTTGCACTCTTTGTGGTAGTAGCATCCCTCATCGTCCCTCAGTCTCTTTGCACTCTTTGTGGTCGTAGCATCCCTCATCGTCACCTCAGTCTCTTTGCACTCTTTGTTGGTCGTAGCATCCCTCATCGTCACCTCAGTCTCTTTGCACTCTTTGTGGTCGTAGCATCCCTCATCGTCCCTCAGTCTCTTTGCACTCTTTGTGGTCAGTAGCATCCCTCATCGTCCCTCAGTCTCTTTGCACTCTTTGTGGTCGTAGCATCCCTCATCGTCACCTCAGTCTCTTTGCACTCTTTGTGGTCGTAGCATCCCTCATCGTCCCTCAGTCTCTTTGCACTCTTTGTGGTCGTAGCATCCCTCATCGTCCCTCAGTCTCTTTGCACTCTTTGTGGTCGTAGCATCCCTCATCGTCCCTCAGTCTCTTTGCACTCTTTGTGGTCGTAGCATCCCTCATCGTCCCTCAGTCTCTTTGCACTCTTTGTGGTCGTAGCATCCCTCATCGTCCCCTCAGTCTCTTTGCACTCTTTGTGGTCGTAGCATCCCTCATCGTCACCTCAGTCTCTTTGCACTCTTTGTGGTCGTAGCATCCCTCATCGTCCCTCAGTCTCTTTGCACTCTTTGTGGTCGTAGCATCCCTCATCGTCCCTCAGTCTCTTTGCACTCTTTGTGGTCGTAGCATCCCTCATCGTCCCTCAGTCTCTTTGCACTCTTTGTGGTCGTAGCATCCCTCATCGTCCCTCAGTCTCTTTGCACTCTTTGTGGTCGGCAGCATCCCTCATCGTCCCTCAGTCTCTTTGCACTCTTTGTGGTCGTAGCATCCCTCATCGTCCCTCAGTTCTCTTGCACTCTTTTGTGTCGTAGCATCCCTCATCGTCCCTCAGTCTCTTTTGCACTCTTTGTGGTCTTAGCATCCCTCATCGTCCCTCAGGTCTCCTTTGCACTCTTTGTGGTCGTAGCCTCCCTCATCGCTACCTCAGTCTCTTTGCACTCTTTTGTGGTCCGGTACGCATCCATCATCCGTCCCTCAGTCTCTTTGCACTCTTTGTGGTCTTAGCATCCCTCATCGTCCCTCAGTCTCTTAGCACTCTTTGTGGTCGTAGCATCCCTCACTGTCCCTCAGTCTCTTTGCACTCTTTTGTGGTCGTAGCTAATCCCCTCATCGTCCCTCCAGTCTCTTTGCACTCTTTGTGGTCGTAGCATCCCTCATCGTCCCCTCAGTCTCTTTGCACTCTTTGTGGTCGTAGCATCCCTCATCATCCCCTCAGTCTCTTTGCACTCTTTGTGGTCGTTAGCATCCACTCATCGACCCTCAGGTCTCTTTGCACTCTTTGTGGTCCGTAGCATCCCTCATCGTCCCTCAGTCTCTTTGCACTCTTTGTGGTCGTAGCATCCCTCATCGTCCCTCAGTCTCTTTTGCACTCTTTGTGGTCGTAGCATCCCTCATCGTCCCTCAGTCTCTTTGCACTCTTTGTGGTCGTAGCATCCCTCATCGTCCTCAGTCTCTTTGCACTCTTTGTGGTCGTAGCATCCCTCATCGTCCCTCAGTCTCTTAGCACTCTTTGTGGTCGTAGCATCCCTCATCGTCCCTCAGTCTCTTTGCACTCTTTGTGGTTGTAGCATCCCTCATCGTCCCTCAGTCTCTTTGCACTCTTTGTGGTCGTAGCATCCCTCATCGTCCCTCAGTCTCTTTGCACTCTTTGTGGTCGTAGCATCCCTCATCATCCCTCAGTCTCTTTGCACTCTTTGTGGTCGTAGCATCCCTCATCGTCCCTCAGTCTCTTTGCACTCTTTGTGGTCGTAGCATCCCTCATCGTCCCTCAGTCTCTTTGCACTCTTTGTGGTCGTAGCATCCCTCATCGTCCCTCAGTCTCTTTGCACTCTTTGTGGTCGTAGCATCCCTCATCGTCCCTCAGTCTCTTTGCACTCTTTGTGGTCGTAGCATCCCTCATCGCACCTCAGTCTCTTTGCACTCTTTGTGGTCGTAGCATCCCTCATCGTCCCTCAGTCTCTTTGCACTCTTTGTGGTCGTAGCATCCCTCATCGTCCCTCAGTCTCTTTGCACTCTTTGTGGTCGTAACATCCCTCATCGTCCCTCAGTCTCTTTGCACTCTTTGTGGTCGTAGCATCCCTCATCGTCCCTCAGTCTCTTTGCACTCTTTGTGGTCGTAGCATCCCTCATCGTCCCTCAGTCTCTTTGCACTCTTTGTGGTCGTAGCATCCCTCATCGGCCCTCAGTCTCTTTGCACTCTTTGTGGTCGTAGCATCCCTCATCGTCCCTCAGTCTCTTTGCACTCTTTGTGGTCGTAGCATCCCTCATCGCACCTCAGTCTCTTTGCACTCTTTGTGGTCGTAGCATCCCTCATCGTCCCTCAGTCTCTTTGCACTCTTTGTGGTCGTAGCATCCCTCATCGTCCCTCAGTCTCTTTGCACTCTTTGTGGTCGTAGCATCCCTCATCGCACCTCAGTCTCTTTGCACTCTTTGTGGTCGTAGCATCCCTCATCGCACCTCAGTCTCTTTGCACTCTTTGTGGTCGTAGCATCCCTCATCGTCCCTCAGTCTCTTAGCACTCTTTGTGGTCGTAGCATCCCTCATCGCACCTCAGTCTCTTTGCACTCTTTGTGGTCGTAGCATCCCTCATCGTCCCTCAGTCTCTTTGCACTCTTTGTGGTCGTAGCATCCCTCATCGTCCCTCAGTCTCTTTGCACTCTTTGTGGTCGTAGCATCCCTCATCGCCCCTCAGTCTCTTTGCACTCTTTGTGGTCGTAGCATCCCTCATCGTCCCTCAGTCTCTTTGCACTCTTTGTGGTCGTAGCATCCCTCATCGCACCTCAGTCTCTTTGCACTCTTTGTGGTCGTAGCATCCCTCATCGCACCTCAGTCTCTTTGCACTCTTTGTGGTCGTAGCATCCCTCATCGCACCTCAGTCTCTTTGCACTCTTTGTGGTCGTAGCATCCCTCATCGTCCCTCAGTCTCTTTGCACTCTTTGTGGTCGTAGCATCCCTCATCGTCCCTCAGTCTCTTTGCACTCTTTGTGGTCGTAGCATCCCTCATCGTCCCTCAGTCTCTTTGCACTCTTTGTGGTCGTAGCATCCCTCATCATCCCTCAGTCGAGCTCATTCTGCACAATGTTTCAATATCCGAGTCAGCTGAGTGTCTCTCTGCTGCTCCATGTGTCATGTGATCATGTGTCATGTGATCATGTGTCATGTGACCCTCCCCCTGCTTTTATTTATTTTCTGGTATAATTTGTTAATTCCCGGTGTGTTGTGTATTTTCTGTGCAGCTGCGGGGGGGGGGGGTATTAATGAGGTGTGTGTATTCGTATCGACTCCCTGTGAAAACACACTCTCTCTGAACTCAGAGTCCGATCTGCAGGAACTCAGCACTCATTGATCCCCCCCCCCCCACATTGATCCACATGACAAGCTGTTCAACACTCGAGGGGGAGGAAGCCTGCAGGACTACAGAAATACAAAACAACTACAAGACAATAAAATGGGCAAACCAATGGACTACAAACATGGAGGACAAAGAAACTACAATACTACAAAAGTGGAAAACTAAATTAAGCATGAAACAATCAAAAAAACATCAAGGCAACACCAGCACCAAGAACTACAAACCCGGTAAACCAATGGACTACAAACATGGAGGACAAATAAACTACAAAAGTGGTCAATTACATAAATGCTTCAAACCGGCACAATCTAAAAAACCACAAGGAAACGACCGGACCAAAAACTACAAACCTGCAGAAGAAACTACAAACAAAAGCAAACTGTAGAACTACAATGTTGCAGAACAAAGAAACTACAAAACTACAGAATAAGGAAGTTACAAGAGCAAAAAGCCACAGATCTACAGAACTAAAACACTTCAATCCTGCAGAACCAACAAAGAACTACAACAACCACGAACCTGCAACACAAAGATACTCAAAGAACTACAAACCTGCAACACAAAGATACCCAAAGAACTACAAACCTGCAACACAAAGATACCCAAAGAACTACAAACCTGCAACACAAAGATACCCAAAGAACTACAAACCTGCAACACAAAGATACCCAAAGAACTACAAACCTGCAACACAAAGATACCCAAAGAACTACAAACCTGCAACACAAAGATACCCAAAGAACTACAAACCTGCAACACAAAGATACCCAAAGAACTACAAACCTGCAACACAAAGATACCCAAAGAACTACAAACCTGCAACACAAAGATACTCATAGAACTACAAACCTGCAACACAAAGATACCCAAAGAACTACAAACCTGCAACACAAAGATACCCAAAGAACTACAAACCTGCAACACAAAGATACCCAAAGAATTACAAAACCACAGATTGAAAACCTGCCGAAACAGGAAACTACAAAAGCAGAACTGAAAACTTGACTCTACAAATAAACTACAAACCAAGGAACTGCAAACAAACTACAAAAGGAAATCTACAGAAGAAGACAAGAGAGAAAAGCTTTTGAGAGAAAAGGAAACAAAAAACTACAAAAGTATTAAAGAAAATAAACTAAATATACTGTAGCAGAAACCAGTAAGGCAGTATCGGAAGTGTGTCTATGGTATATTATAGGGTACAATAAACTGTCTGCAGGTACATGTACTGCCTGTTTAGTTCCACAGATACACCTATGATACAGATATCATACAGATATCATACAGATACACCTATGATACAGATATCATACAGATATCATACAGATATACCTATGATACAGATATCATACAGATATCATACAGATATACCTATGATACAGATATCATACAGATATCATACAGATATACCTATGATACAGATATCATACAGATACACCTATGATACAGATATCATACAGATATACCTATGATACAGATATCATACAGATATCATACAGATATCATACAGATATCATACAGATACACCTATGATACAGATATCATACAGATATACCTATGATACAGATATCATACAGATATCATACAGATATACCTATGATACAGATACACCTATGATACAGATATCATACAGATATACCTATGATACAGATATCATACAGATATCATACAGATATCATACAGATATCATACAGATATACCTATGATACAGATATCATACAGATATCATACAGATATCATACAGATATCATACAGATACACCTATGGTACAGATATCCTACAGATATCATACAGATATACCTATGATACAGATATCATACAGATATCATACAGATATCATACAGATATACCTATGATACAGATATCATACAGATATCATACAGATACACCTATGATACAGATATCATACAGATATCATACAGATACACCTATGGTACAGATATCAAACAGATATACCTATGATACAGATATCATACAGATATCATACAGATATCATACAGATATACCTATGATACAGATATCATACAGATATCATACAGATATCATACAGATATCATACAGATATCATACAGATATACCTATGATACAGATATCATACAGATATACCTATGATACAGATATCATACAGATATCATACAGATATACCTATGGTACAGATATACCTATGATACAGATATCATACAGATATCATACAGATATACCTATGGTACAGATATCATACAGATATCATACAGATATACCTATGGTACAGATATCATACAGATATCATACAGATATACCTATGGTACAGATATCATACAGATATCATACAGATGCATTCCTCCCTCTCCTCAGACTCGTTGTGATTCTGAAACCTTTTCCTCGCCTCCGGCTCTTTCTCTCAGCCTGAAGCCGAGGATCAGCTGCTGTAATCTGCAGAGAGGAGAGAGCAGTGCATTCTGGGAAAACCCTGATCCCCTCTGCACCTCCACCTGCACCCCGAGAGACACCTGGAACATATTCAAGGACCTCAAACTGTCTCCAAACCCTCCTCCAGGTCCTCGGGAACCAGCTGTTAAATGAAACTGATATTCCAGTTGAATACCTTCGTTAATAAAAGGTTCATTTTGTTTTAATAAAATCTGTTTCTCCCGCAGGAAGCTTCCTCGTCTCCTTTAAAACATCCTCCTCTCAGCTGCGTCTCGGTCCCTGAACGCACCACGAGTGAGTCTCCATCTGAATCATGAGGTGAGGAAGCCTTTCACCCCTACGTTTTTTATTTTAAAAAAATGTTAAACTGCAAAAAGATTTTTACAAGCGTGAATATCTTTCCTTAATTTATTTTGTAATAATTAATTTGTTAGGGTTAGGGTACACAAATAAAACATGTATGATAAACAGATTTAAGGGGAACATCTTTGAGTTTTGGACAAAAGGAGATTCGTACAGGCTGTAGGAGCTGGGATATTCTTCTCCTGATCAAATACAGTTCAAAATGTGCTTTATCTGATTATCGTTGTTGTTTTTGGGACGGGTTAGTCGGCTCGGCTCAACCCCGACACGTTGATGTGTTTACTGCATATGAAGCTCAGGATATATACAGGAGGACACGCCTCCAGACGTTAGAGGACACGCCTCCAGACGTTAGAGGACACGCCTCCGGACGTTAGAGGACACGCCTCCGGACGTTAGAGGACACGCCTCCAGACGTTAGAGGACAGGCCTCCAGACGTTAGAGGACACGCCTCCGGACGTTAGAGAACACGCCTCCGGACGTTAGAGGACACGTCTCCGGACGTTAGAGGACACGTCTCCGGACTTTAGAGGACACGTCTTCGGACGTTAGAGGACACGCCTCCAGACGTTAGAGGACACGCCTCTAGACGTTAGAGGACACGCCTCCGGACGTTAGAGGACACGCCTCCGACGTTAGAGGACACGCCTCCGGACGTTAGAGGACACGCCTCCAGACGTTAGAGGACACACCTCCGGACGTTAGAGGACACGCCTCCGGACGTTAGAGGACACGCCTCCGATGTTAGAGGACACGTCTTCGGACGTTAGAGGACACGCCTCCAGACGTTAGAGGACACGCCTCCGGACGTTAGAGGACACGCCTCCAGACGTTAGAGGACATGTCTCCGGACATTAGAGGACACGCCTCCAGACGTTAGAGGACATGTCTCCGGACATTAGAGGACACGCCTCCAGACGTTAGAGGACATGCCTCCGGACATTAGAGGACACGCCTCCAGACGTTAGAGGACATGTCTCCGGACATTAGAGGACACGCCTCCAGACGTTAGAGGACATGTCTCCGGACATTAGAGGACACGCCTCCAGACGTTAGAGGACATGTCTCCGGACATTAGAGGACACGCCTCCAGACGTTAGAGGACATGTCTCCGGACGTTAGAGGACACAACGTTAGAGGACACGTCTCCAGACGTTAGAGGACACAACGTTAGAGGACACCTCTCCGGACGTTAGAGGACACGTCTCCGGATGTTAGAGGACACGCCTCCGGACGTTAGAGGACACGCCTCCGGACGTTAGAGGACACGCCTCCGGACGTTAGAGGACACGCCTCCTGACGTTAGAGGACAAACCTCCAGACGTTGGAGGACACGTCTTCGGACGTTAGAGGACACGCCTCCGGACGTTAGAGGACACGCCTCCGGACGTTAGAGGACACGTCTCCAGACGTTAGAAACTGAGATGGACGTGTTTCTCTGTTTCTGTCCTCTAGGTCAGCTGATAATTCTAAACTGCTGCAGAACGAGTTTGATTTTAGTATTTAATATTAAATGCAAATGAAACCCTGCCGCTGCTGGAGGTACTTCCAGATATTCCAGGATGTCTGTATCAAACACACCGTCTCTGCAAACAGGTATTAACTGATATCTTTCTACTTTCACTTTGTCTTTAACAAAAGCTGCAACTAGTAGTTTTTTGATCATTCATTGATAAACGAATCACTAACTTTAAAGTGTGTTTCAAGCCCTGACGACCTGCTGCTTTCCTCTGTGTTACATTAAAGTGAACATCGTTGTGTTTTGGACAAAAAGAGACGTTTCCAGACGTGCTTCTGTGTTTCTGACATGTCCTCTAGATCAGCTGATAACTCTGAAGCTGCTGCAGACATGACGGACTGCTCCTCCGTTATTACACAGCTTAGTGGAATACTTGATTCTGATTGGTCCATTTGGACATTTCAGCAGTGGTTAATACTCAATAACCGACTGCTGCTTAGCAAAATGCTGACCGTTGCTGAGGAGGCGGGCGTTATTACCCCCACGTGCATTTTATTCATCCTGCGTTCTCTTGTTTCAATAGTTACTTTATTTTTGCTGTAATAATATGTTAACGTGTGAATCCTGTTTCTAGCTCGGATCCTCTTGCTGCTATAGGGTTAGCCTGTTAGCCTACCCCGTTAGCCTGTTAGCTAACCCGTTAGCCTGGAGAGGACAAACAGAGTTTCATCTTATCTTATCTTTAGTACGGACGTTCATGTCATTTACTTTTTCCCCTTTTCTCTGTAAACACTTAAATCTGTTTTTTTTGCAACTCACAGCAGTCCTTCAGACATATACGGTGCGCCCACACGGCAGCGTGCGGTGGGCGTGTCCGGAGTGCGACCAACAACCAATCACATCAATCTCCCGCGCCGGACACACAAGCACGCGGTTTGATTGGCTAGAGCTTGCACTGACATGTGATTTGATTGGCTGGCGCTTCCGTCGACGCTTGAAAAGTTGAACTTTTCTCAACTTCGGAAGCGAGCGACGGAGGCAAAGCGACGGACCCACAATGCAGTTCGGCAAAGCGTGACGTCACCCCATTGGGAAGTGAATGGGAAGCGTCTCTGTTGAAGCAGGCGACGGAGACGTGTGGACGGGCCGACAGACTCTCCTTGCACTATTTCATCTGTTTTCCTGTGTTGCACCGTGACCTCAGACGTTCATTGATATATCTAAACTGGAGCTCTGTACGTATGACAATACAAGTCTTATATCGTTGAATCCACCCCACAGGCCTCAGACTGTTAACCACCTGAACTTTGGAAGAACATCCATAACATTCATCTGTTTGCAACTTAACAATTATTGGTCTAATATCATACTCCATTTACTTGTATAGACTCTTCTTGCACTATTTCTATTCTAATTGTATTACTTACTATTGTAACTATTTAGTCTATGAGCCTGTGACCTAAGGTCTTAATTGACATATCTTCACGATTGACTCTATGCACAAACGACAAAAAGAGCCTTGAATCCTTTATTTATTCTCCTTTGGACTCCTTGAGATAAGGCTCTCCATTCACACTCCTCCTCTGATCACATCAGTAAATGTGATCTCCGATTGGCTGAAGGAGGAGGCGGAGGCTTTGTGAGCGTCTCCTCTTTGTCCGGCAGAATATTGTGATATTTGGGGCGCGGTGTTTAACACGCTGACATTTACTTATCGCTCTAAACAGCCTTCCATCTGACCTTTCTGCTGCTTTGAATGACATCTGGATATTCTGAGGAATAATGGAGAGGACGGAGATAAGGGGGACAAAGAGAGGAGGAGGAGGAAGAGGAGGAGGAAGAGGACACGCTGCCGGACAGTGTTTACTGCGTCAGAAACACAAAGATCAGTCTGCAGATCTCATTCTCTCAGGTTGACATTAAACTGCTCAAAGAAATGGAATTCCTCACCGAATGATTTAAAGGCTGCAAGAACGTTTCAATGTTTAAGGAAATGTATAAAGAAAGCGTAATAAGACAGAATGGTGACGTTTGACTGTGTTCTGGTTTTATGTTTCAGTATTTCTAAGAAACTGTGACTGAAATAATTATTCTACTTTCTTATGGTTATTTAATTTTTCAGAAGGGGCAGGTCAACTAAGATGTTCTTCCCCCTGCTCCTTTCCACCATGCACTATTAAAAAAAACAGTATAAGTGTACATGTTTTGTTTTAAAATAACTGCCATGTGTGCAATAAATAAATAAATAAACAGGTACGGTGAACTCATTGTACGGAGGCCGAAAGGTGCAAAAACGCAACTCCTCCATCAGGAGAAGCAGCTTCAGAAAGAAGCAGATATAGAAACCCAAGTGTTCCACATGAAGAAACATCTCCAGCAGCAACACATGCAGCGTTTAGAGAACATCCAGCAGCTTCAGTAGACATGGCAGCGTTTACTAAAAGCTGCAGAAACCAAACGCTGAAGAAGCTCAAAACCCAACGGCAGGAGAAATTCTACCAAAACGATTACGCTTTTGTCACAAATTCACAACCAATGCAAACCATCTTGAACCATCATCTTCTTTCATTTGTGAACCGCAAGAAAATACTAGTAGGACTCGTAAGAAGCGGGTCAAATGAGAGCAGAATGGAGGTGGAAGGATACATTCTACAACAAACAAGTCGAGGACAGAGACTCAGAAAAAGCACGAGGATGGAAGAGAGAGATGTACAAACTACCAGTCACATCCAAACCAGATATGAGTAAAGCCAACTGTCATTGGTCAAAAACCAGCCAAGAAATCCTCGCACTGACAATCCAAACATCATCATTTGATAAGATACAAATCTAAAAAAAATCAGACTTTTTTCTCAAATCTCCAAATTTTGACTTTTTTCTCAAATATCAACATTTTGACTTTTTTCTCCAAATTCTTTTTTTTTTAACAATTCTCAACATTTTGACTTTTTTTTTTATCGTTTCTTTTATTTTTCTCAAATATCAACATTTTGATATTTTCCTCGAAATTCTGACTTTTTTATCTAATCTCTGAATTCTGACTTTTTTTCTCGAATATCAAAATTCGGATTTTTTGATCTAATCTCTGAATTCAGACTTTTTTTTATCAAATCTCAAAATTCGGACTTTTTTTATCAAATTTCAAAATTCAGACTTTTTGATCTAATCTCTGAATTCATTTTTTTTAATCAAATATCAAAATTCAGATTTTTTGATCTAATTTCTGAATTCAGACTTTTTTTTATCAAATATCAAAGTTCGGACTTTTTGATCTAATCTCTGAATTCAGACTTTTTTTTATCAATTATCAAAATTCGGACTTTTTCATCATATCTCAAAATTCGGACTTTTTGATCAAATATCAAAATTCGGACTTTTTTTATCAAATATCAAAATTAGGACTTTTTGATCAAATCTCTGAATTCTGACTTTTTTTCTCAAAATTTGGACTTTTTTAATCAAATATCAAAATTCTGATTTTTTGATCTAATCTCTGAATTCAGACTTTTTGATCAAATCTCAAAACTCGTACTTTTTGTAATCAAGTTTTGTGTTGTTCACCAATTTTGACTTTTCTTTTAAAATCTCAAAATTCTTCCTTTTTTTCTCATAATCCTTCCTTTTTTTTATCAAATCCTAGAATTCTTACTTTTTTATCAAATCTCCACCTTGAAAGCTACTAATACCAACATCCAAATAACTGAATGTATTCTGTGAGTTTTTGCAACAAGAAATCCTCTCCAAACGGTCTCAGCAGCGACAGCCTAACTATTGAACCCTCTGACACAGAGCAGGGTCTTCTGATCCAAACATCATCATTTCATAATAGTTTCAGGAAGAGTCTCCTCCCGATAAAAGATTCACAATGCGTTTCAGGAAGTGTTTGGGTCTTACCGGTGTAGACGAAGCGTCCCGGTGCTCCTTTGCAGAACTGTTTAGATTTGTACGACAGCGTGACCTCTACGACCCCTGGGATGTGGCGGGGGGGCGTCTGCACCCGGATCGCATGGGGGGTGATCAGCTGGAGACAGAAACAGGCAGGGATTTAACGGTGGGTTCAATATTTGTTTTAAATAGTTTACAAATGTAACGTCAGAGAATGTCCATTAATACATTTTCAAGAATTTATTGGAAATTTAAAATCGTACTAACGGTTCTCCTACATTTTTCGAAAATTGTTTTCAGAAAATTCCAAAATTGTGACTTTTTTCAGAAAATTCCAAAATTATGACTTTTTTCTTAAAATCTCAAAATTATGACTTTTTTCTGAAAATTATGACTTTTTTTCTTAAAATCCCCAAATTATGACTTTCTTTAAAAAAAAAAATTATGACTTTGTTTTAAAAAAATTAAATGATGTATTTTTTCTCAAAACCTGAAACAATTTAGACTTTAAAAAAAAGAAAATTGGGATTTAAAGTCAGAAATAAAAATGAAATGTGCACCTGCGGCCCTAATCCACTACTTTACCTTAACAGCTGGGATTCATGGAAAGATCTTTGAACTGGTTACTTTCTTCCCATGACTCAAAGCAAAGTGTGTCTCACATAAAAAAAATGTCTGTTCCGCCTATTTCTCCTTCCTCCGTAAATTAACCACATTCATCTCAGAGTCACTTTTAAAGCTTTCCTTGTGTTATTTTCAGACGGTGTTTTAAACCCTGCAGAGTTTTCTCTTCCTGTCAGAAACTTTCTGTAAAACCAGTCCAGCTCTGAGTATCTGGGTCAGCGTGCAGAGGCATTCTGGGATTTGGAGTCCGTCTGCTTGCGGCGGATCAAAGTGAAGACGCTGTCAGTGTGTGTGTGTGTGTGTGTGTGTGTGGTGTGTGTGTGTGTGTGTGTGTGTGTGTGTGTGTGTGTGTGTGTGTGTGTGTGTGTGTGTGTGTGTGTGTGTGTGTGTGTGTGTGTGTGTGTGTGTGTGTGTGTGTGTGTGTGTGTGTGTGTGTGTGTGTGTGTGTGTGTGTGTGTGTGTGTGTGTGCATATATATGTGCTCTTCCCTCCAGGTGTTCTCTCTCCTGGACTGGCTTCAATATTTCATGCCGTGCCGTGTGTGCCGCTCAAATGCAAAAAAATAAAATCTACATATTTTTGAGGCCAGGCAGATTCAGACGCAGGTGTTTCCACAAGAGTGTGTGAAGAAGAAGAAGAAGATGATGGAGGACATGATGTTCAGAGTGCAGCTGTTTTCATAACACACCCTCTCAGACAAATCAGTATTCATGTCTCTACTTTAAAGAGTCCTCTCCTGCTGATGTTCAGGTGTATATCAGTATTCATGTCTCTACTTTAAAGAGTCCTCTCCTGCTGATGTTCAGGTGTATATCAGTATGTAGTGTCTCTACTTTAAAGAGTCCTCTCCTGCTGATGTTCAGGTGTATATCAGTATGTAGTGTCTCTACTTTAAAGAGTCCTCTCCTGCTGATGTTCAGGTTTATATCAGTATGTGGTGTCTCTACTTTAAAGAGTCCTCTCCTGCTGATCTTCAGGTGTATATCAGTATGTAGTGTCTCTACTTTAAAGAGTCCTCTCCTGCTGATGTTCAGGTGTATATCAGTATGTAGTATCTCTACTTTAAAGAGTCCTCTCCTGCTGATGTTCAGGTGTATATCAGTATGTAGTGTCTCTACTTTAAAGAGTCCTCTCCTGCTGATGTTCAGGTGTATATCAGTATGTAGTGTCTCTACTTTAAAGAGTCCTCTCCTGCTGATCTTCAGGTGTATATCAGTATGTGGTGTCTCTACTTTAAAGAGTCCTCTCCTGCTGATGTTC
>JAPTMU010000307.1:166563-176616 GCA_028583405.1 Pogonophryne albipinna
AGAGAGAGAGAGATGGGTGGATAGATAGATAGAGAGAGAGAGAGAGAGATAGATGGGTGGATAGATAGATGGATAGATAGATAGAGAGAGAGAGAGAGAGAGAGAGAGAGAGAGAGAGAGAGAGAGAGAGATAGATAGATGGGTGGATAGATAGATGGATAGATAGATAGAGAGAGAGAGAGAGAGAGAGAGAGAGAGAGAGAGAGGGAGAGAGAGAGAGAGAGAGAGAGAGATAGATGGATGGGTGGATAGATAGATGGATAGATAGATAGAGAGAGAGAGAGAGAGAGAGAGAGAGAGAGAGAGAGAGAGAGAGAGAGGGTAGAGAGAGAGATAGATGGATAACTTAACCCTTAGCTGAGGGACTCTCATTTGTTTTCCTTTAGCTTTTATCAATGCATCAACGTTTAAACTTGGAAACGACTTATTTAATGCTGAATACAAAGTATCACTGGTGAACATATCAAGCGCTCCCAAAAAAAGATGTTTCATAAAATGTCAGATAATAGAGTAGGCTACACTAAAGAGTACAAACTGTAAAGTAAAGGATAACAAAGAAACACTTTAAGGGATTCTGCACAACACGTTGCAGTGTGGGGAAAGTTAGTGTCCTACTTAAGGGGAAACTTAAGGGGTTTTGTGCCAGCGGACCTTTAGATTTAGCAGGACGTGTAGAGAGATATTTACAGAGTGTTTACAGAGTTTCAGAAGAAAGGAAACGAGCCGAGGTCCTCTGTCTCCGCCTGTTTCATTTCTCTCTTTTGTTGTCTCCGCCGTAAACAAACAGTCTGTGGGGTCTTTGGGGTCTTTGGGGTGTTTTGAGACAAAGAGGAGAGCAGATGTCGGGGTTTTGTTTCCTCCCCCCGCTTTTCTACATGAATGTTTAACTGCTGCTTCAAATCTCTCGGTGCTCCTGCAGGTGAATGACATATCGGTGTCAAATAGCGTTTGTTTTCTCCCTCTGGGCGTGCCAGACGGGTGGGGTTAGTTAGCCTCTCAGGATGGCACAATGAGAGTGGAATAAGTTTGGGGTAATCACAGGAGGTCAGAGGCTTTTTCTTTGATCAGGTGTGATAAACTCCACCCGCCTGGCGCTGCAAGTAGGTCAAATCAAACGAGACAATTACTTCATCTGCTCCTGGAAACGCTTCAAACTTTTTAAAACGAGTCGAGGGGAAACTGGAGGAGTCGTTTGGGACGAGAGGAGATTGTTTTAGGGTTTGTTTCACTCTGATGTAAGCCCCACCCGCCTGGTGTAAGCAGCTGGTCGAAACAAGGAACACCATCTCTCCTGGAAACAGCTGAAACGTATTTAACTTTAGAGAGATTAAAGAGTGACTTGGTTTGAGGTGTGAATAACAGACGACACAACAGAGATTTGATGTCTGGAGGCGGATTGTTTTAGGGTTTGTTTCACTCTGCTGTACGTCCCACACGGGAGGAGTTTAACTCTCAGGGCCGAGGCAATGAGTGTCAGGAAAACAGAAGTTAATGAAGGTGGATCTAAAATACTTTGATGTAGTTGTATGTGATACTTACTGATGGCCTACAATTGAAAACCCCACCCGCCTGGTGGTCCAAGTTCATTAGAACAAGCACACAAGTAACTCCATCTCTCCTGGAGTTTATGAAACGTATTTAACTTTAGAGAGATTGAAGAGTGAGTTGGTTTGAGGTGTAAATAACAGAAGACACAATAGAGATTTGATGTCTGGTGGCAGACTGTTTAAGGGTTTGTTTCACTCTGCTGTACGTCCCACACGGGTGGGGTTTACATCCATGGACTGAAACTATTAGTGTCAGGAAGACAGAAGTTAATGAAGGTGAATTTAGGAGACTTTTATGTGACTGAGTTTTATCTGATACTTTCTGATGGCCTAAAATTGTAAACACCACCCGCCAGGTGGTCCAAGTTCATTAAAACAAGCACACAAGGACCACCATCTCTCCTGGAAACAACTGCAACTTTTTGAAGTTTAGAGAGACTGAAGAGTGAGTTTGTTTTGGGGGTGAAAGATGGAAAAGACAACAGTTTTGAAGTCTGATGGTGGATTGTTTGATGGTTTGTTTTACTCTGCTGTACGTCCCACACGGGTGGTGTTACCAGTTAATATGGCATACCAGTTTTAGTGTGTGGAAATTCAGGGGTTTAAACATTAACAGAGTGAGAGCGAAAGTACAGATTCAAGAGTAATCAAATGAAAAGATAACATTTAGATTCTATACAGCTGTTAAAACAAGAATTACATTTATATACATAACCGAGTCGGGAGTGTTACAAATATTTTTAGTTTTACACTTTGTTTTGAGTTGAAGTCAGTTTATTTTCACTAAGATGATATTGGATGTCCTGACCCTGGTAAGCTCCACCCGTCTGGTGGTCTAAGTAGATCAAAACAAGCGAACCAGTTACACTATACGACTGGAAAAGGTTCTCAACTTAAAAACAAAGTGCAGAAGAAGTGGATTTGGAGACGAGAGAGAGTTTGATGTCTGATGGTGGTTTGGTTGACTCTTTAGGAACCGTAGTACATGTACACGACAAACTGATGATGTTGCTGGGCTTTATTACTTATTATCTATCAGTCGTATTTCTTTTGTTGTTCACTGAGGGTCCCTGACGGTCAGATTATTATCTAAAATGATAATGACTTTTAAGGGTTTGCTTTACCTCTCTGGATGTGCCAGGCGGGTGGAGTTTACCAACCATGATGACTCAATAAGTGTTTATAGTTTTAAAACACTCATAAGTATCAGAGAGTTTAAGTTTCACTTCCACCCTCGGACATCTCACCTGAGACTATCCAAACGCTTATTTTATGATAAACTCCACCCGTCTGGTGTTCCAAGTAGAACGAATCAAACAAAAGACTTCTGTTTGAGCCTCGGACTTTAAAAGCTCTGAGGGGAAACTCTGGGAGACGCAGGTTTTGGAAAGTTGGACGACATATTGATCTCTTCATGCTCGATTTGGCTTGAGCAAAAAATGGTTTGGATTTACTCTCCTGTACGTGCCAGACGGGCGGGGCTTATCCCCACCGGACAGAACAATGAGTGTTAACAAGTTCAGATAAGGTACATTAGTAAAATGCACTTTCCTGTGACCCACTTTCAGAGCTCGGAAGTAGTGGAGTACAAATACTTTATTACTGTACTTCAGTACATGTACTTTACTCCACTTCTTATTTTCGACAACTTTTTACTTTGACTTCTTACATGTTGAATACAAATACCTGTACTTTCTACTTCTTCCATGTTTAACACAAATACCTGTACTTTCTACTTCTGACATGTTGAACCCAAATACCTGTACTTTCTACTTCTGACATGTTGAACCCAAATACCTGTACTTTCTACTTCTCACATGTTGAACCTAAATACCTGTACTTTCTACTTCTTCCATGTTGAACCCAAATACCTGTACTTTCTACTTCTTCCATGTTGAACCCAAATACCTGTACTTTCTACTTCTTACATGTTGCACCCAAATACCTGTACTTTCTACTTCTCACATGTTGAACCCAAATACCTGTACTTTCTACTTCTTCCATGTTGAACCCAAATACCTGTACTTTCTACTTCTTACATGTTGAACCCAAATACCTGTACTTTCTACTTCTTCCATGTTGAACCCAAATAACTGTACTTTCTACTTCTTACATGTTGAATCCAAATACCTGTACTTTCTACTTCTTACATGTTGAACACTAATACCTGTACTTTCTACTTCTCACATGTTGAACACAAATACCTGTACTTTCTACTTCTCACATGTTGAACACAAATACCTGTACTTTCTACTTCTTACATGTTGAATCCAAATACCTGTACTTTCTACTTCTCACATGTTGAACCCAAATACCTGTACTTTCTACTTCTTACATGTTGAACTCAAATACCTGTACTTTCTACTTCTCACATGTTGAACCCAAATACCTGTACTTTCTACTTCTTACATGTTGAACCCAAATACCTGTACTTTCTACTTCTTACATGTTGAACACAAATACCTGTACTTTCTACTTCTTACATGTTGAACCCAAATACCTGTACTTTCTACTTCTTCCATGTTGAACTCAAATACCTGTACTTTCTACTTCTTCCATGTTGAACCCAAATACCTGTACTTTCTACTTCTTCCATGTTGAACCCAAATACCTGTACTTTCTACTTCTTAGATGTTGAACCCAAATAACTGTACTTTCTACTTCTTACATGTTGAATCCAAATACCTGTACTTTCTACTTCTTACATGTTGAACACTAATACCTGTACTTTCTACTTCTCACATGTTGAACTCAAATACCTGTACTTTCTACTTCTTACATGTTGAACCCAAATACCTGTACTTTCTACTTCTTACATGTTGAACACAAATACCTGTACTTTCTACTTCTCACATGTTGAACACAAATACCTGTACTTTCTACTTCTTACATGTTGAACCCAAATACCTGTACTTTCTACTTCTCACATGTTGAACTCAAATACCTGTACTTTCTACTTCTTACATGTTGAACACAAATACCTGTACTTTCTACTTCTTACATGTTGAATCCAAATACCTGTACTTTCTACTTCTCACATGTTGAACCCAAATACCTGTACTTTCTACTTCTCACATGTTGAACCAAATACCTGTACTTTCTACTTCTCACATGTTGAACCCAAATACCTGTACTTTCTACTTCTCACATGTTGAACACAAATACCTGTACTTTCTACTTCTACATGTTGAACCCAAATACCTGTACTTTCTACCTTCTCATCATGTTGAACCCAAATACCTGTACTTTCTACTTCTTACATGTTGAACCCAAATACCTGTACTTTCTACTTCTGACATGTTGAACACAAATACCTGTACTTTCTACTTCTTCACATGTTGAACACCAAATACCTGTACGTTCTACTTCTTACATGTTGAACTCAAATACCTGTACTTTCTACTTCTCTACATGTTGAACCCAAATACCTGTACTTTCTACTTCTTACATGTTGAACCCCAAATACCTGTACTTTCTACTTCTTACATGTTGAACTACAAATACCTGTACTTTCTACTTCACATGTTGAACCAAATACCTGTACTTTCTACTTCTTACATGTTGAACCAAATACCTGTACTTTCTACTTCTCACATGTTGAACCCAAATACCTGTACTTTCTACTTCTCACATGTTGAACCCAAATACCTGTACTTTCTACTTCTCACATGTTGAACCCAAATACCTGTACTTTCTACTTCTCACATGTTGAACCCAAATACCTGTACTTTCTACTTCTACATGTTGAACCCAAATACCTGTACTTTCTACTTCTCACATGTTGAACCAAATACCTGTACTTTCTACTTCTCACATGTTGAACCCAAATACCTGTACTTTCTACTTCTTACATGTTGAACCCAAATACCTGTACTTTCTACTTCTCACATGTTGAACCAAATACCTGTACTTTCTACTTCTTACATGTTGAACCCAAATACCTGTACTTTCTACTTCTTACATGTTGAACACAAATACCTGTACTTTCTACTTCTTACATGTTGAACCCAAATACCTGTACTTTCTACTTCTTACATGTTGAACTCAAATACCTGTACTTTCTACCTTCTTACATGTTGAACCCAAATACCTGTACTTTCTACTTCTTACATGTTGAACCCAAATACCTGTACTTTCTACTTCTACATGTTGAACCCAAATACCTGTACTTTCTACTTCTCACATGTTGAACCCAAATACCTGTACTTTCTACTTCTTCACATGTTGAACCCAAATACCTGTACTTTCTACTTCTTACATGTTGAACCCAAATACCTGTACTTTCTACTTCTACCTGTTGAACCCAAATACCTGTACTTTCTACTTCTTACATGTTGAACCCAATACCTGTACTTTCTACTTCTTACATGTTGACCAAATACCCTGTACTTTCTACTTCTTACATGTTGAACCCAAATACCCTGTACTTCTACTTCTTACATGTTGAACCCAAATACCTGTACTTTTACTCTTCTTACATGTTGAACACAAATACCTGTACTTTCTACTTCTTACATGTTGAACCAAATACCTGTACTTTCTACTTCTTACATGTTGAACCAAATACCTGTACTTTCTACTTCTTACATGTTGAACCCAAATACCTGTACTTTCTACTTCTTACATGTTGAACCAAATACCTGTACTTTCTACTTCTTACATGTTGAACCCAAATACCTGTACTTTCTACTTCTACATGTTGAACCAAATACCTGTACTTTCTACTTCTTACATGTTGAACTCAAATACCTGTACTTTCTACTTCTTACATGTTGAACCAAATACCTGTACTTTCTACTTCTTACATGTTGAACCAAATACCTGTACTTTCTACTTCTTCCATGTTGAACCAAATACCTGTACTTTCTACTTCTACATGTTGAACCCAAATACCTGTACTTTCTACTTCTTCCATGTTGAACCCAAATACCTGTACTTTCTACTTCTTACATGTTGAACCCAAATACCTGTACTTTCTACTTCTTACATGTTGAACCAAATACCTGTACTTATTCTACTTCTTACATGTTGAACCCAATACCTGTACTTTCTACTTCTACATGTTGAACCCAAATACCTGTACTTTCTACTTCTTAACATGTTGAACACAAATCCTGTACTTTCTACTTCTTACATGTTGAACTCAAATACCTGTACTTTCTACTTCTTACATGTTGAACCAAATACCTGTACTTTCTACTTCTCCATGTTTGACTCAAATACCTGTAGTTTCGACTTCTTACATGTTGAACTCCAAATACCTGTACTTTTCTACTTCGTCCATGTTGAACCCAAATACCTGTACTTTCTACTTCTTACATGTTGAACCCAAATACCGTACTTTCTACTTCTTACCATGTTGAACTCAAATACCTGTACTTTCTACTTCTTACATGTTGAACCCAAATACCTGTACTTTCTACTTCTCACATGTTGAACCAAATACCTGTACTTTCTACTTCTTCCATGTTGAACCCAAATACCTGTACTTTCTACTCTTCTCATGTTGAACCCAAATACCTGTACTTTCTACTTCTTCACATGTTGAACCAAATACTGTACTTTCTACTTTTACATGTTGAACCCAAATACCTGTACTTTCTACTTCTTACATGTTGAACCAAATACCTGTACTTTCTACTTCTACATGTTGAACCAAATACCTGTACTTTCTACTTCTCACATGTTGAACCAAATACCTGTACTTTCTACTTCTACATGTTGAACACAAATACCTGTACTTTCTACTTCTACATGTTGAACCCAAATACCTGTACTTTCTACTTCTTACATGTTGAACCAAATACCTGTACTTTCTACTTCTTACATGTTGAACCCAAATACCTGTACTTTCTACTTCTTACATGTTGAACCCAAATACCTGTACTTTCTACTTCTTCCATGTTGAACCCAAATACTGTACTTTCTACTTCTTACATGTTGAACCAAATACCTGTACTTTCTACTTCTTACATGTTGAACACTAATACCTGTACTTTCTACTTCTCACATGTTGAACCCAAATACCTGTACTTTCTACTTCACATGTTGAAACCAAATACTGTACTTTCTACTTCTTACATGTTGAACCAAATACCTGTACTTTCTACTTCTACATGTTGAACCCAAATACCTGTACTTTCTACTTCTTACATGTTGAACCAAATACCTGTACTTTCTACTTCTTACATGTTGAACCAAATACCTGTACTTTCTACTTCTTACATGTTGAACCAAATACCTGTACTTTCTACTTCTTACATGTTGAACAAATACCTGTACTTCTACTTCTTACATGTTGAACCAAATACCTGTACTTTCTACTTCTTACATGTTGAACTCAAATACCTGTACTTTCTACTTCTTACATGTTGAACCCAAATACCTGTACTTTCTACTTCTTACATGTTGAACCAAATACCTGTACTTCTACTTCTTAATGTTGAACCCAAATACCTGTACTTTCTACTTCTTACATGTTGAACCAAATACCTGTACTTTCTACTTCTTACATGTTGAACACAATACCTGTACTTTCTACTTCTCACATGTGAACACAAATACCTGTACTTTCTACTTCTTACATGTTGAACCCAAATACCTGTACTTTCTACTCTTACATGTTGAACACAAATACCTGTACTTTTACTTCTCACATGTTGAACACAAATACCTGTACTTTCTACTTCTTACATGTTGAACCAAATACCTGTACTTTCTACTTCTCACATGTTGAACCAAATACCTGTACTTTCTACTTCTCACATGTTGAACCCAAATACCTGTACTTTCTACTTCTCACATGTTGAACCAAATACCTGTACTTTCTACTTCTCACATGTTGAACACAAATACCTGTACTTTCTACTTCTACATGTTGAACCAAATACCTGTACTTTCTACTTCTCACATGTTGAACCAAATACCTGTACTTTCTACTTCTCACATGTTGAACCCAAATACCTGTACTTTCTACTTCTCACATGTTGAACCCAAATACCTGTACTTTCTACTTCTCACATGTTGAACCCAAATACCTGTACTTTCTACTTCTACATGTTGAACCCAAATACCTGTACTTTCTACTTCTACATGTTGAACCCAAATACCTGTACTTTCTACTTTCACATGTTGAACCCAAATACCTGTACTTTCTACTTCTTACATGTTGAACCAAATACCTGTACTTTCTACTTCTTACATGTTGAACCAAATACCTGTACTTTCTACTTCTCTCATGTTGAACCAAATACCTGTACTTTCTACTTCTTACATGTTGAACCCAAATACCTGTACTTTCTACTTCTACATGTTGAACACAAATACCTGTACTTCTACTTCTACATGTTGAACCCAAATACCTGTACTTTCTACTTCTTACATGTTGAACTCAAATACCTGTACTTTCTACTTCTTACATGTTGAACCCAAATACCTGTACTTTCTACTTCTTACATGTTGAACCCAAATACCTGTACTTTCTACTTCTTACATGTTGAACCAAATACCTGTACTTTCTACTTCTTACATGTTGAACCCAAATACCTGTACTTTCTACTTCTTACATGTTGAACCCAAATACCTGTACTTTCTACTTCTTACATGTTGAACCAAATACCTGTACTTTCTACTTCTTACATGTTGAACTCAAATACCTGTACTTTCTACTTCTTACATGTTGAACCAAATACCTGTACTTTCTACTTCTTCCATGTTGAACCCAAATACCTGTACTTTCTACTTCTTAATGTTGAACTCAAATACCTGTACTTTCTACTTCTTCCATGTTGAACCCAAATACCTGTACTTTCTACTTCTTACATGTTGAACCCAAATACCTGTACTTTCTACTTCTTACATGTTGAACTCAAATACCTGTACTTTCTACTTCTTACATGTTGAACCAAATACCTGTACTTTTACTTCTTACATGTTGAACACAAATACCTGTACTTTCTACTTCTTCCATGTTGAACTCAAATACCTGTACTTTCTACTTCTTACATGTTGAATCAAATACTGTACTTTCTACTTCTTCCATGTTGAACCAAATACCTGTACTTTCTACTTCTTACATGTTGAACCCAAATACCTGTACTTTCGACTTCTTACATGTTGAACTCAAATACCTGTACTTTCTACTTCTTACATGTTGAACTCAAATACCTGTACTTTCTACTTCTTACATGTTGAACTCAAATACCTGTACTTTCTACTTCTTACATGTTGAACTCAAATACCTGTACTTTTACTTCTTACATGTTGAACTCAAATACCTGTACTTTCTACTTCTTACATGTTGAACCAAATACCTGTACTTTCTACTTACATGTTGAACTCAAATACCTGTACTTTCTACTTCTTACATGTTGAACCAAATACCTGTACTTTCTACTTCTACATGTTGAACAAATACCTGTACTTTCTACTTCTTACATGTTGAACTCAAATACCTGTACTTTCTACTTCTTACATGTTGAACCCAAAACCTGTACTTTCTACTTCT
>JAPTMU010000307.1:177616-212134 GCA_028583405.1 Pogonophryne albipinna
CACTACATACTGATACACACCTGAACATCAGCAGGAGAGGACTCTTTAAAGTAGAGCACTACATACTGATATACACCTGAACATCAGCAGGAGAGGACTCTTTAAAGTAGAGACACTACATACTGATATACACCTGAACATCAGCAGGAGAGGACTCTTTAAAGTAGAGACACTACATACTGATATACACCTGAACATCAGCAGGAGAGGACTCTTTAAAGTAGAGACACTACATACTGATATACACCTGAACATCAGCAGGAGAGGACTCTTTAAAGTAGAGACACTACATACTGATATACACCTGAACATCAGCAGGAGAGGACTCTTTAAAGTAGAGACACTACATACTGATATACACCTGAACATCAACAGGAGAGGACTCTTTAAAGTAGAGACACTACATACTGATATACACCTGAACATCAGCAGGAGAGGACTCTTTAAAGTAGAGACACTACATACTGATATACACCTGAACATCAGCAGGAGAGGACTCTTTAAAGTAGAGACACTACATACTGATATACACCTGAACATCAGCAGGAGAGGACTCTTTAAAGTAGAGACACTACATACTGATATACACCTGAACATCAGCAGGAGAGGACTCTTTAAAGTAGAGACACTACATACTGATATACACCTGAACATCAGCAGGAGATGACTCTTTAAAGTAGAGAAACTACATACTGATATACACCTGAACATCAGCAGGAGAGGACTCTTTAAAGTAGAGACACTACATACTGATATACACCTGAACATCAACAGGAGAGGACTCTTTAAAGTAGAGACACTACATACTGATATACACCTGAACATCAGCAGGAGAGGACTCTTTAAAGTAGAGACACTACATACTGATATACACCTGAACATCAGCAGGAGAGGACTCTTTAAAGTAGAGACACTACATACTGATATACACCTGAACATCAGCAGGAGAGGACTCTTTAAAGTAGAGACACTACATACTGATATACACCTGAACATCAGCAGGAGAGGACTCTTTAAAGTAGAGACACTACATACTGATATACACCTGAACATCAGCAGGAGAGGACTCTTTAAAGTAGAGACACTACATACTGATACACACCTGAACATCAGCAGGAGAGGACTCTTTAAAGTAGAGACACTACATACTGATATACACCTGAACATCAGCAGGAGAGGACTCTTTAAAGTAGAGACACTACATACTGATATACACCTGAACATCAGCAGGAGAGGACTCTTTAAAGTAGAGACACTACATACTGATATACACCTGAACATCATCAGGAGAGGACTCTTTAAAGTAGAGACACTACATACTGATATACACCTGAACATCAGCAGGAGAGGACTCTTTAAAGTAGAGACACTACATACTGATATACACCTGAACATCAGCAGGAGAGGACTCTTTAAAGTAGAGACACTACATACTGATATACACCTGAACATCAGCAGGAGAGGACTCTTTAAAGTAGAGACACTACATACTGATATACACCTGAACATCAGCAGGAGAGGACTCTTTAAAGTAGAGACACTACATACTGATATACACCTGAACATCAGCAGGAGAGGACTCTTTAAAGTAGAGACACTACATACTGATATACACCTGAACATCAGCAGGAGAGGACTCTTTAAAGTAGAGACACTACATACTGATATACACCTGAACATCAACAGGAGAGGACTCTTTAAAGTAGAGACACTACATACTGATATACACCTGAACATCAGCAGGAGAGGACTCTTTAAAGTAGAGACACTACATACTGATATACACCTGGACATCAGCAGGAGAGGACTCTTTAAAGTAGAGACACTACATACTGATATACACCTGGACATCAGCAGGAGAGGACTCTTTAAAGTAGAGACACTACATACTGATATACACCTGAACATCAGCAGGAGAGGACTCTTTAAAGTAGAGACACTACATACTGATATACACCTGAACATCAGCAGGAGAGGACTCTTTAAAGTAGAGATACTACATACTGATACACACCTGAACATCAGCAGGAGAGGACTCTTTAAAGTAGAGACACTACATACTGATATACACCTGAACATCAGCAGGAGAGGACTCTTTAAAGTAGAGACACTACATACTGATTTACACCTGAACATCAGCAGGAGAGGACTCTTTAAAGTAGAGACACTACATACTGATATACACCTGAACATCAGCAGGAGAGGACTCTTTAAAGTAGAGACACTACATACTGATATACACCTGAACATCAGCAGGAGAGGACTCTTTAAAGTAGAGACACTACATACTGATATACACCTGAACATCAGCAGGAGAGGACTCTTTAAAGTAGAGACACTACATACTGATATACACCTGAACATCAGCAGGAGAGGACTCTTTAAAGTAGAGACACTACATACTGATACACACCTGAACATCAGCAGGAGAGGACTATTTAAAGTAGAGACACTACATACTGATATACACCTGAACATCAGCAGGAGAGGACTCTTTAAAGTAGAGACACTACATACTGATATACACCTGAACATCAGCAGGAGAGGACTCTTTAAAGTAGAGACACTACATACTGATATACACCTGAACATCAGCAGGAGAGGACTCTTTAAAGTAGAGACACTACATACTGATATACACCTGAACATCAGCAGGAGAGGACTCTTTAAAGTAGAGACACTACATACTGATATACACCTGAACATCAGCAGGAGAGGACTCTTTAAAGTAGAGACACTACATACTGATATACACCAGAACATCAGCAGGAGAGGACTCTTTAAAGTAGAGACACTACATACTGATATACACCTGAACATCAGCAGGAGAGGACTCTTTAAAGTAGAGACACTACATACTGATATACACCTGAACATCAGCAGGGAGAGGACTCTTTAAAGTAGAGACACTACATACTGATATACACCTGAACATCAGCAGGAGAGGACTCTTTAAAGTAGAGACACTACATACTGATATACACCTGAACATCAGCAGGAGAGGACTCTTTAAAGTAGAGACACTACATACTGATATACACCTGAACATCAGCAGGAGAGGACTCTTTAAAGTAGAGACACTACATACTGATATACACCTGAACATCAGCAGGAGAGGACTCTTTAAAGTAGAGACACTACATACTGATATACACCTGAACATCAGCAGGAGAGGACTCTTTAAAGTAGAGACACTACATACTGATATACACCTGAACATCAGCAGGAGAGGACTCTTTAAAGTAGAGGACACTACATACTGATATACACCTGAACATCAGCAGGAGAGGACTCTTTAAAGTAGAGACACTACATACTGATATACACCTGAACATCAGCAGGAGAGGACTCTTTAAAGTAGAGACACTACATACTGATATACACCTGAACATCAGCAGGAGAGGACTCTTTAAAGTAGAGACACTACATACTGATATACACCTGAACATCAGCAGGAGAGGACTCTTTAAAGTAGAGACACTACATACTGATATACACCTGAACATCAGCAGGAGAGGACTCTTTAAAGTAGAGACTACTACATACTGATACACACCTGAACATCAGCAGGAGAGGACTCTTTAAAGTAGAGACACTACATACTGATATACACCTGAACATCAGCAGGAGAGGACTCTTTAAAGTAGAGACACTACATACTGATTATACACCTGAACATCAGCAGGAGAGGACTCTTTAAAGTAGAGACACTACATACTGATATACACCTGAACATCAGCAGGAGAGGACTCTTTAAAGTAGAGACACTACATACTGATATACACCTGAACATCAGCAGGAGAGGACTCTTTAAAGTAGAGACACTACATACTGATATACACCTGAACATCAGCAGGAGAGGACTCTTTAAAGTAGAGACACTACATACTGATATACACCTGAACATCAGCAGGAGAGGACTCTTTAAAGTAGAGACACTACATACTGATATACACCTGAACATCAGCAGGAGAGGACTCTTTAAAGTAGAGACACTACATACTGATATACACACTGAACATCAGCAGGAGAGGACTCTTTAAAGTAGAGACACCTACATACTGATATCCCACCTGAACATCCTGGGGAGGTAGAGGACTCTTTAAGTAGGAGACACTACATACTGATATACACCTGAACATCAAGCAGGAGAGGACCTCTTTGAAAGTAGAGACACTACATACTGATACTACACCTGAACATCAGCAGGAGAGGACTCTTAAAGTAGAGACACTACATACTGATATACACCTGAAGCTCAGCAGTAGAGGACTCTTTAAAGTAGAGACACTACAGACTGATATACACCTGAACCTCAGCAGGAGAGGACTCTTTAAAGTAGAGACACTACATACTGATATACACCATGAACATCAGCAGGAGAGGACTCTTTAAAGTAGAGACACTACATACTGATATACACCTGGACATCAGCGGAGAGGACTCTTTAAAGTAGAGACACTACATACTGATATACACCTGACATCAGCAGGAGAGGACTCTTTAAAGTAGAGACACTACATACTGATATACACCTGAAACATCAGCAGGAGAGGACTCTTTAAAGTAGAGACCTACATACTGATATACACCTGAACATCAGCAGGAGAGGACTCTTTAAAGTAGAGACACTACATACTGATATACACCTGAACATCAGCAGGAGAGGACTCTTTAAAGTAGAGATACTACATACTGATACACACCTGAACATCAGCAGGAGAGGACTCTTTAAAGTAGAGACACTACATACTGATATACACCTGAACATCAGCAGGAGAGGACTCTTTAAAGTAGAGACACTACATACTGATTTACACCTGAACATCAGCAGGAGAGGACTCTTTAAAGTAGAGACACTACATACAGATATACACCTGAACATCAGCAGGAGAGGACTCTTTAAAGTAGAGACACTACATACTGATATACACCTGAACATCAGCAGGAGAGGACTCTTTAAAGTAGAGACACTACATACTGATATACACCTGAACATCAGCAGGAGAGGACTCTTTAAAGTAGAGACACTACATACTGATACACACCTGAACATCAGCAGGAGAGGACTCTTTAAAGTAGAGACACTACATACTGATATACACCTGAACATCAGCAGGAGAGGACTACAGATATACACCTGAACATCAGCAGGAGAGGACTCTTTAAGTAGAGACACTACATACTGATATACACCTGAACATCAGCAGGAGAGGACTCTTTAAAAGTAGAGACACTACATACTGATATACACCTGAACATCAGCAGGAGAGGACTCTTAAAGTAGAGACACTACATACTGATACACACCTGAACATCAGCAGGAGAGGACTCTTTAAAGTAGAGACCTACATACTGATATACACCTGAACATCAGCAGGAGAGGACTCTTTAAAGTAGAGACACTACATACTGATATACACCTGAACATCAGCAGGAGAGGACTCTTTAAAGTAGAGACACTACATACTGATATACACCTGAACATCAGCAGGAGAGGACTCTTTAAAGTAGAGACACTACATACTGATATACACCAGAACATCAGCAGGAGAGGACTCTTTAAGTAGAGATACACTACATACTGATATACACCTGAACATCAGCAGGAGAGGACTCTTTAAAGTAGAGACACTACATACTGATATACACCTGAACATCAGCAGGAGAGGACTCTTTAAAGTAGAGACACTACATACTGATATACACCTGAACATCAGCAGGAGAAGACTCTTAAAGTAGAGACACTACATACTGATATACACCTGAACATCAGCAGGAGAGGACTCTTTAAAGTAGAGACACTACATACTGATATACACCTGAACATCAGCAGGAGAGGACTCTTTAAAATGAAAACAAGGACTGCATATAACTCTCACTCTGAATAAATTAAAGTGTTTAAATATAACGCAACATGAACATAAAGGCTCTAAAATTAAAGACAACGGAGTCACCCTAAGATATCTAAAACACACACACACACACACACACACACACACACACACACACACACACCATGACATTAATCAAACAGGAGATGGAGTGTGTCTGCCGTTTGAGTCTTTAACCAGCGTGGCCTGCCGCCTCACTCACACACACACACACACACACACACACACACACACACACACACACACCAGCCTAATGAGCCGTACAGCAAACACACACACTCTGTTTGGCTAGCAGCCAGTGTGTTCATCAAATAAACTGGATGTTAAATCTGATTCAAAGGGAAACAAACTCCGAGCAAACACACGACGACACACACACACACACAACGACACACACACACACGACGACACCCACACACACTTATCTGTTTTCTAACTTTGTCGTATTTGCATTGTATTTCATTGCACGTGTTAAATCATCGTCTCCACTTCCCGCAGTGTAAAGTATTTCATTTACAAAGACACGGATTTGTTAAACTGCAAACAGTACACACAAATGTCACCATGTGAATACTTGTACTACATCTCTTCAAATATGTGTGTTTATTTCGTCCTCTTTACAGTAAAACGTCTTTCTTTCTTTAATTCATCAGACTCGCCGTTAGAAACCTCCAAGTTCAATGAGAAAAATCACCATTTATACCAAACTCCATTGGAAATGAGCAGTTTCCACATGGAGTGTTTTCTATGTGTGTGTTACCTAATAAGACTCATTGGAAATGAGCAGTTTCCACATGGAGTGTTTTCTATGTGTGTGTTACCTAATAAGACTCATTGGAAATGAGCAGTTTCCACATGGAGTGTTTTCTATGTGTGTTTACCTAATAAGACTCATTGGAAATGAGCAGTTTCCACATGGAGTGTTTTCTATGTGTGTGTTACCTAATAAGACTCATTGGAAATGAGCAGTTTCCACAAGGAGTGTTTTCTATGTGTGTGTTACCTAATAAGACTCATTGGAAATGAGCAGTTTCCACATGGAGTGTTTTCTATGTGTGTTTACCTAATAAGACTCATTGGAAATGAGCAGTTTCCACAAGGAGTGTTTTCTATGTGTGTGTTACCTAATAAGACTCATTGGAAATGAGCAGTTTCCACATGGAGTGTTTTCTATGTGTGTTTACCTAATAAGACTCATTGGAAATGAGCAGTTTCCACATGGAGTGTTTTCTATGTGTGTTTACCTAATAAGACTCATTGGAAATGAGCAGTTTCCACATGGAGTGTTTTCTATGTGTGTGTTACCTAATAAGACTCATTGGAAATGAGCAGTTTCCACATGGAGTGTTTTCTATGTGTGTTTACCTAATAAGACTCATTGGAAATGAGCAGTTTCCACATGGAGTGTTTTCTATGTGTGTTTACCTAATAAGACTCATTGGAAATGAGCAGTTTCCACATGGAGTGTTTTCTATGTGTGTTTACCTAATAAGACTCATTGGAAATGAGCAGTTTCCACAAGGAGTGTTTTCTATGTGTGTGTTACCTAATAAGACTAATTGGAAATGAGCAGTTTCCACATGGAGTGTTTTCTATGTGTGTGTTACCTAATCAGACTCATTGGAAATGAGCAGTTTCCACAAGGAGTGTTTTCTATGTGTGTGTTACCTAATAAGACTCATTGGAAACTACACTCCATTTGTTTGAGATGTCTTTGTGGATATTACTGGTTTTTCTAACAGTTCACTTAAACTCTTCAGAAACCACCAATTCTGCATTCAGTGATTTCTGTCTGTCTAACTATTCCTGCCTCCTTTAAATACAAGGTGTAATCTCATGAGACTCATTAGGATCAATTTCACAATCAAAAGTTTTCCAGATGTCTTTGTGGGTATTCTTTTATTTGACTCTTCAGAAACCACCATGGCAAAAATCAGCAATTCTGCATTCAGTGATTTCTTTCTGTCATGACGTCATGACGTGGACCTAATCAGACATGTTAGGACCACCAAGCTCCATTCGAGAAATCAAGACATCAATATTTTGTATTTACTTTGCGGTTATAACTACTTTGCCTTCTTCTCAATTCAAAGTGTGATCCCAATTAGACTCAAAGAAACCACCAATTCTACATTTATAAGTTTCTCTGTGGATATGTCCTTTTCCTTTTTCTAAGAGTTAATTAAGACTCATCAAAAACCACCAATTCTACATGTTGTGTTTCCTCTGCGTCTCCATTGAACTCAGTTGTTATCCAATAGAAAGGAATCTCAGCTCACAGTTTGTTGGAACAAATCTGATTTAAGTTCATATTTATGAATCTACTTAGCCTCCAGGAACACACGTGTTGATTTATGGCTTGGCCACTCCAAGTGCATGGTGGGAGTTATTTGTGTGTGTGTGTGTGTGTGTGTGTGTGTGTGTGTGTGTGTGTGTGTGTGTGTGTGTGTGTGTGTGTGTGTGTGTGTTGGCGGCCTGACTGATTTCTATTTGTGCGTTTAATCGCGTGTCGTTCCTAATTAGTCCGAGAAGCGGTGGCTGGATGGCTGCTGCTGTCATGCTGCAATTACCAACAAATTAGTCTTTATACTGAGGGGCTGCACACACACACACACACACACACACACACACACACACACACACACACACACACAGGACCGTGTGTATGTTAATTAGTACGTTCTGCGAGGTGTTCAGGGTGTGAGAACGCGTTGTAAACGTCAGCCCTGCAGCTGTTTGTTCTGCACGACAATAATAAGATGCATTAAAACACATAAATAATAATAATAATAATAAAAACAATTAAACCCTTAACGCTCCACGCTCAGCAACATGTCGGGGCATTAAATCACACACACTCATCTGAAGAGAGGGGAAGCATCTGGTCCCTGAAAGCACCGAAAGCTGCTCCGCGTGGTGCGTTCAGGCGTCGGTAAATCTGGGGGTTTCATTTCTAATCTGATTACTTTCAGTGCATCTGATGAGGAGCCGTGTTGGCCTGATCGGAGCGGTGGATTCGCATCTTTGAAATGACTCAAAGACGTCGATAGGACTCTGTAAAACAGACCGTTTGTCATCAGGATGTTTAGGAGTTTGAATGTCCTTTATGTCCTCATTAAACTCTGCTGTGGTGCATTCAGGGTTCAGGATATCTGAGTGTTTCTGGTGCTGTCATACTCTCAGATTCATTCACCTCACATCAACACAACTGATAACAGAAGAAAGGTAGCGGCAGATTTGTTAAAAGGTGAAGTGATTTTTAAAATGTAATTTGTTGAATTGATCTGTTTTGACGAGTGACATTAATATGTGTAATTAGTGTTTGTAATCATATCAAGTCTTTTATGTTGTCATTGAATGAATACACCTCCTGTCTGTGTGGTGCATTCATGAAGACAGGAAATGGATGGTTTCTCCGATGGGATTTGGTAAACGCTGCAAAACCCTTTTTATCCTTCATTTAGTTATCAACCTCTGTTCACTGTGGTGCATTCAGGGTTCAGTAGATTGCAGTATTGATTATCAAGTGACCTGCTGTAAGACTCCTAAGACTTAGCTTTAAATACAAAGTCAAAAGGGAGAACATTCAACTCTAAATGTCGTCATAAAGCTGAGAAAATGCAGATTTTATTTAAGGGGATTTGGTGATTTCTGTCCTCAGTAATGGTGCGTTCAGGGTTCAGCACATCTAAGGGGTTTTCCTGGTAAAAGAGCTGCCTCCAAAAAAATGGTATGGAGGGAAATCATTTTCAGTCAATTGTGTCGAACTCTCGAAGATTTCTTTCATCCCGAGGAAGATTTGTTTGTATATATTTTCACCTCTCAGGATTGATGAGGAGTCGAAGCCAAAGCAGCTGCAATATTTCACTACTCAGCTGTTTCCTCCCAACACACACACACACACACACACACACACACACACACACACACACACACACCGGCCCATTAGCCCGGTCACCTGCTCCTCTCAGACGAGGTTAATTGTTTGCAGGTTTTTTTTTGCTGCTTGTGATTAGAAGCCGAGGCGTTCAAGTGTCGAGGTGTAAAGTAACTAAGTACATTTACTCAAGTACTTAAGTACAATTTGAAGGTACTTCCAGTTCATGCTACTCTGTACTTCTCCTCTCCCACAGATGCTGTGGCTATAAATCTCCCTGTGGTGCATTCAGGTGCGTTTGTTTACCCGCGGCACGGAGAATAAAACTAATCCTTATCCTTCATGTAATCAGATTACCTTCCACTCATGCTCAGAGGCTTTCATTTAGAAACGTGTTGAAATCTCTGGTGTGATATGAAGATGTGAAACAGAGGGTTTTCACACTGGGTGAACAGCGCTGGGAAACTGACAGAATATTTAAATGTTGTATTCCTCAAACTCTCCGTGGTTTTTTGGCACTGAGCGTACATTTATTTTCTGTTATTTACGACGTTTTGACATTTCTACCTGCCTGGTGTTTTGTGGCTACATCTCTCCTCAATGAGTGGTGCCTTCAGGGTGCGGGAATACAACTACTTACATTTGTAACCACATTAATTCCAACTCATTTATTATATTATGGCGGGAAGGTGCTCTGAAAACCTGAAACATTGACTTTAATGAAATGTATTAAGTCAACAGATTTCACATACCTGTATTAGGTGAAAGCTAAAGTATGAAGTTATGAACCCTTAGATTCATACGTGGGTCTTGTTTGACCCGGTGAGGTGGTTTTCTAAGAGTATCTTTGTAATTACATTTTTTAATCATTTCATATTCCAGCTATTCCTCAAAAAACACGTTTTGGATATCAGGCCATTCACATTTAAATTGTATACATTTTAAGAAATTGTAGTTTTTGTATTTCTACCCCGAGCTTCCATAAGTGGGGCAAAAATGACCCGCATGCATTTTCTATGGGATTTTTTTTTTTTTTCAAAATGTAAAACAAAATGTCTAAAATTATAAATAGTGAAATATTAAATATAAAACATTTCTAGTGTGAACCAAAATATAATACTAAATATTATACAAGTGATTTTTCTTAACCAAAATGACCAAAAAGCATAAAAACACATTATTCTAATACGGGTCCTTTTCGACCCACGTATGGAAGAGAGTCGGGTCCAGCACTCTAAGGGTTAAATAAACATTATTAGGTTCAACTTAATATTATTGATTTCAACTAACCTTTATACAGTCATGTGAAATCTGTTCAGGCTTGTCAGTGTACCTCTCACCGTGGTGCATTCAGGGTTCAGTAAATCTGAGTTATCGTTGTGACTCTCTGATAATTCTCTTTTCAGAAAACCGTGAAAAATAATTAAAAAAATCAGAAAGCTGTAAAAGTTAGTTTCTGTGAATCGGAGCTTTTTGGGTGAAAGGGGCTCCAAATGTCTCTGTTGGCAGGAAACCATTTTGAGTCGAACGATCTTCACATTTTTTGAACACGTTTTGAAATGTTGACCTCGTGTTTGGTGGCTAAATCTCTCCTGAAACACAAGTGCTTTTCAGATTCATTTAAACTGAAAAGCACTCTTTTAATGTATTTAAAGCTGAAGAAGAAATTAATTACCATTTCTACACGGTAGCTTTGTGCTTCTGACAATAACACCTTTGAATCTCTGTAACTAATATCAGTGTTTTATTAGGTTTCAAGCTGCCGTCGGGTAAGACGTCTCTCAGGTCCGTCGCTGCCACAATCTACGGGTCAGTGGATGAAATGTAAAACAATAACTGAATGTTTTCAGAACGCTGTAAAAGCTGCAAAATTAATGCACATTTGAGCTTTTTTGTTAAAGAAGCCACCGCCTTATTTCTATGTTGGCGGGAAATCATTTCCAGTCTCTCGTGTCGACCGTCTTCACATTTTTCTGGGACATGTTTTGACATTTTTACCTCAGATTGAGACGATAAATCTCTCCTGAAATACACATCTCTTTCAGGTTCATTTCAACAGAAACACACCCTGTTATTATATTTAAAGCTGTATTTAATTTTGTCTTAATGTACATTATTTAATTTCGATGAATAGTAAAAAAAAAAAAAAAACTCTCGAATGCTCTTCAAATCTTTTGGGCACGTTTTGACATTTTTACCTCGTGTTTTGTCCAAATCTCTCCTCAAACACAAGATTCATTCAAACAGAAAACTCTTTCATGACATTGCAAGCTGCCGTCGGATGAGACGTCTCGCTGCCAGACTCCACAGATCAACGAATGAAATCCCACTAACCCCTCCCCGCCCTATTTTACGCCCCCGGGAGGCGCCGGGTGAAAAACCAAGCGCTCCCCGATGATTGAGGCGATGACGGATAACACCGCCAACGAAGAGGAGAAAATCCCCCCGCCGACCATTATTCACCTCCTCCTCCAAACCTGGACCCCCCCCTGAGAACCTGGACCTGTAGTTTACAACCACACACACACACACACACACACACACACACACACACACACACACACACACACACACACACACACACACACACACACACACACCCTTTAACCCCAGAGGACAATAGGGCGTGGAGGGCAGGACCTATTTATTTTCTTTTTCTTTTTTTTTGCCTCTTTTCTACAGGAGGGGTCGAGGGAAATCTGTCCACCTGAAGAAGCGTCAACACGCACACACACACGCACACGCACACACACACACCTGCCAACACTGCAGGAAAAACCTCCATCTTAAGACTTCATTTCCGTCTGTTTTTGTCTCCTATGAATGTGATTTATTTCCTAAAACGTGTGCAAAAACCAGCAGAGATCTACACACACACACACACACACACACACACACACACACACACACACACACACACACACACACACACACACACACACACACACTCACAGGTATCTGAATGAACACCTGAGTGTCCTCGTTACAGAAGACATGTTATGGAAGCTAAATAGCCCAAAAGCTCTCCGCATTGATCCGTGCATTGATAAGCCTGCAGAGTCCCGCCTTCACTCATCCTCTCTGCTCCCATCGAGTCCTAAAGCTCTGTGTCTCTACCTGAGGAAAGCGAGACTCCACTAATCAGCCGCTTTAAGGGTTTCATGCAAAAGAGCTTCAGGGTCACTTTTAAGAATAACAACATGTCTGCACGTGCATCAAGAAACTGATCCTTAAAACTAAAGAATCCTAAGAACAACTAACGGCAGCTGCAGACGCTGTTAAAGATGCAAATATGGACAAATAGAAGATTATTAAACAGTTGTAAGAAGATAAAAGTCTCAGGCCTCTGAGGAGGTCCTGGGAGAAGATGCAATAAGTCTGTTTGATATATTTACATCGTTTTAAATGTCCTCTGCATGTTTTCACTCCAACGTTTCACTTTGAGAAGCATCA
The DNA here is from genome assembly GCA_028583405.1 of Pogonophryne albipinna. NCBI lineage: Eukaryota > Metazoa > Chordata > Actinopteri > Perciformes > Artedidraconidae > Pogonophryne > Pogonophryne albipinna. The sequence continues at coordinate 190,841 of JAPTMU010000307.1, forward strand.
ACACTATTACAAGCATCAAACTGATATCTCTCCTAAACGCCGCACCGTTTGTATATTTACATACGTGCATTTATTAGGTTTTAAATTGTCTCTTTCAAATGTTCTCTCTCTTGTTATAATGTACTTTTTAAAGGAGCATAACAACTCTTAAACAAACGTAACAGGAATGAACTCTCTCCAGAAAGCTGCAGTTCGGTCAGTGGATGTTTTGCTCATTGGATTTTCTTTTCACAAATGGAAATTCAAAAACTAAAAACGAACGGATATTTAATTTTCGTTTTAAAATTGAAATACGAGGCGTTTTTCTTTATCATGGTCAAAAAGGGATTTACTAAACTTAAGAAACGGGATGATTTTCATTTTCTACTTTTCAAAACACAAAATAAAATCACTAGAAAATAGAAACAAAAAAACTACAGTTTTTTCATATTCTGCTACCGGAAGTTGCCTTTCAAAATAAGAGCGCAGATGAGGTCAGAATCCGTGTATCTACGGTCCATTTGTTTTTCTTTATTAAACAAGTAAACGGAAGAGCGTCTGAGAGGCCTCTCTGCTTTCTGCTTACTAAAGGCTCACATTGTGTTTTTATCCCTCATCAGCAGAAACATGCATTATGTATGGAGGGGACTGACAGAGGACTACTCACTAAGTACACAGTAAAAGTACTTTTTTTATTTCAAACTAGTACTGAGTCCAACAGTCAGTTTTATTAAGAACTTGTGTTAAAAAATATTTGTATCACTCGTTGAATATAGCAGGAATAACGAAGAGCAGCTGATTTGAGAAGACAAAGTGGAGAGACGCGGAGAGACCTCAGAGCAGAGCCTCCGAACAATGTGGTCCATCTCAGAGGCTTATTATATTTACCGCCTCAAAAGCACCCGTCCTCTGGGCTCAAAGTGGGTCCGGGCCGCTCTCGCTGTGATCGCTAACCCCCTGTTTATAATACCCCGGCCCTTCAGCTGCAGGAGACTGGAGGGACTCCCAGTGTGGTTTCAGCAAACCAGTGCTTTTGTTTTGAAATCACTTCCGTGAGTTTCGTCTGCGAGCCGTTTGACCAAAACATCCACTGACCAGTTCGTGTGTTTTCTTTGAGATATTCATGTTTTCACACATTATTAGATGAAGGTTTCAGATCCTTTACATGTTTTCTCTCTGCTGGTCAGTTTCCACTTGAGTTTTACAAAAGCAGGATGAAAAGTCAAACAAACGTCACTCGAGAGAAATCATCACAGAACCTGCGATAGGTCTGTTTTCTTTTAGTGTTTGATATGTTTTCATCCGTGCATTTATTAGATTAAGGTTTTAAATGGTGTCCTCTTCGTGTTGTCTCTCCACCGTGCACGCGTCACTTTAAGAAGCATCAACACTAACACAAGCTTTAAGGATGAAATCCTCCCAAATCACACTCATAACGATCTCACCAAGTCACAGCACGGCAACCGGAAGTCATGACACTCAATAACTCTGTATAATCATTTCTGTCGTTCTGTCTGCTAAACTCTTTCATAGTTATTTGTCTTGCACCAATAAACCAACCGCAGTAACGTCACATTCCTGGCCTACAATGATCTGTATTATTCCTGCAGACAAACGTCTCTGTGCAAACTGAACATCATCCACTCTCTACTTCTAACACACACACACACACACACACACACACACACACACACACACACACAGGCGTGACCTCTGACCTCACACACCTCTCACGGAGCCACTTAAACTCTCACAGGTGGATTGAAACAAACTGCGTGCGTGGACTCTCTGCGGTCATGAAGCGTCTCCGTGCGCGGGCGGAGCGCGTCCAATGAAACGCCTCCAGATGAGCTTTCAGTCGAAGATATTTGGGATAAAAACTCAAAGAACTGAAGATTTCTCGACAGGAGTTTCTAGTTGTTGCGTTCATTGATTATATGGTGTTTATATTTCCAGCTCCTCAGGATGAACACAATAACTACATGTTGCTGTGACTTCTCGAGGCTTCAGGACGAGCTTTCATATCTGTGATGTTTGAGCTTTCTGTCCTGAGCGCGGGAAACAAAGTACAACACTCACGGAGAAAAGCTCCACACACACACACACACACACACACACACACACACACACACACACTCACACGCACACACACACACACACACACACACTAACACACACACACACACACACACACACACACACACACACTCACACACACACACACACACTCACACACACACACACACTAACACACACACACACACACACACACACACACACACGCGGTCAGATATCAGAGCTTCATTGTTTTAATGTCTGCAGAGAAATGACCCGCTCGCAGCTGCAGAAACACGCCTCATCTTCCCTTAAATACACACCTTAAAGAGGCTCGATCCCTTAAATAAACCCTTAGTACAAGTTTAACAGCAGAGGAACATTTAGCTTTGAGTTGAACCTCCAAAGCATCTTTTAGACTGCATGCATCACATGAACCTGCAGCCCTGAGCCTGTTGTTCCGCTCTCAGGCTCGAGCACCAACACATCTTCTCTTCTGAAGGGGAAATGCGTCGTTTTTAACACTCCATGAATAAAGCAGAGGAACATTTACTCCAAACAATCAAGTTTAGTTTGAGATGTAGCTTTGAGTTCAACCTCCAAAGCATGTATTACATTAAGCTCCAAATGTCTGCCTTGTTATTCCCCGTCAGAAGTGTTTCCTTTCAGACGCTGACTTCGCTCTGTCTCTCATTAAAGATCTCAAACACGCAGCGTCTAACGTCTACAAGTCTTCTGCTGTTCTTTACTCTTTTAACATTTTGTATCTTTGACTTCGGAAGAATTTAAATGCAAGACTTTTGTAATTTAACGCCCAGAAATAATGTGAGTGATGCATTATTTTAAATAGGACTGTTTCCCTCCACACTCTGTGATATCTAATGCACTTTGTCTGTTCGACAGGAAGGTGACACATCTCACATCCTGCTCTGACTGAGGAGACCGCAGAGAGACCGCTTACTAACGCGCGCGCACACAGTTATTACAGATATATTTGTATTTAGTACCAATATCATATTAGAGGTTAAATGAAATGATGTTTTGAAGACAAAATGTCTGCTTGAAGTCTGAGCGTGTTCTGCTTCTCTTGACTGCTCTGAGAGGAAGTGGCTTTGCAGGAAACATGTCAAAGAGGTTTGAACAGAGCTAGAAAGGCTCCATGAAGCACGGTGTGTTCTGCAGGAGAGCGCGTGCCTCTGCAGGTTGGATGCGTGCTGATGGGAACCAGGTGTTAGACACGTGGTTCTCATCAGAGCTTTCGAACCTGCTCACTTTCTGAATGATGCCTCGTTCAAATGAGATGTATAACTCTCCTTCTTCCAGAGCATCTGGAGAACAGTCTGATCGACCTGTTCCTCACAAAGGATCGCATGTCACCTGAGCTCACCTGCGCTCTGCCGCTCAGCAATTAACACACACCGGCTTAACGGCACACTCAACCGGTAACTCCGAGATGTGCGAGAGTCATTGTCATCTTTAAAAACACACGTTGTTAAATGTAAAACTCCACATGTATTGAGTTGTTATAATTATGGATTTTGATAATTCCAATTCCCGCTTTTTAAATGAATATTTCTATCATTTGAAGACGTTTTGAGAGCTTTAATTTGTGTGATTTGGATTCAGTGGAAAGTGAAACTCACGGAGGTCACACTATAATATATCTAATTGCTGCTGATGCGTTTTAATTAAATCTGAAAATACAATTACATTTATTTCCTGTTTATAAATAAAATGATGTTAAAAATCACCTTTTTTTCTTCTCCCGCCGCCTGAGAATAGAAAGTAAACGATGTGTGTGTGGAGCAGGAGCAGCAGTAAATACTGGTGTGTTCATTAGAATTAAACATCTGTTAAATCCCCGTTAAACGGTCCTAAAGAAGCCCGGAGAACACACGCGTGTTTCGGCCGCGTCTCCGCGCTCCTCTCGCCGCGCCAAACACCGCGCGTCAGATTTTGGGATAAATCGGTGTTAACGTTAATTCAGTTTGACTTTCTGGTGTGTAAATGTTTGTAAGAAGCGGGGGGGGGGGGGGGGGGGGGGGTCTCCGGGTGATCAGCGGGCTGCTGGAGGAGCCCGATCCGCCGGAGAGGGGCTGCGAGGCGGGGAGACGCGGCTGAAAACACCCGGACGATCTTTCTGACGTTGCGGTTCAAATCCTGATTGACTTCTCCTGGTTTTATTATTATGAGGTCACTTTTACATCAGTTTGAAGAGACACTTTATTCGCCCTTGCTTTGAGGAAATAGAGGCGCACAGATCCATAATGTCCATCTGATGAAGTTTGCATTAGTCATTTTAAATCCTTTAGTTTGAAGTCTTCTCATTTCTCTGATCTAACTCAGGATGCTTTTCACTTGTGTGTTTCTCCTGCAGGAGGCTCTCAGGACTCTGAGCTGCTCTAACGTTAAGGAGGGGAGGAAAGTGTGTTTCACTCATTCCATCCTCCAGATAAAGGGTTGTCCTGCTGCGAAATATTTAACAACTAAAGATGTTTCTAACTTCTGTGTGTTGTGCACTTTCTCCTGCAGCGCGCACGCGGCACTCTGAGCTGCTCTAACAGTGGCATTAACCAGGAGGAGAGGAAAGTGTGTTTCAGTACTTTCATCCTCCAGATAAAGGTTTGTCCTCTAGTTATGAAATCTAAGATCTACCTAAAGATGTGTGTAACTTATGTGCAGTGTGTCCTGCAGCGTGCACACCCAGAGCTTCTAACAGTGCATGAGCCAGGAGGAGATGAGAGGAAATGCAGAGTGTTTTCTCGGGGATATCTGTACCTCTGCGCCGCTGTGTTGGCGTCCAGGATCCCCGCGCCCTGCATCCAGGACCGGACCGGGGTCATGCCGGTGGGGAGCGGCTCCTCCTTCATGGTCAGGGCCCCCCGGGGGAGGCTGTCCTGGATGGAGAACATCAAAAACCTTCTGGGACTCTTCACCAGAAACAAGAAGAAAGAAGAAGAATAATCCTCCCTGCTGTACCAGACACTCAAAGCCAAAAGGACCACCTGGATTAAGGTGGAGGAAAAGCGCTGCAGAAAGGAGGAGGAGGAGGAGGAGGAGGAGGAGGACTCCCAAAGTACCGGGTCCTGATCCAAAGAAGAGCCCGGGATCCCTGTGGGTTTCTCCGGGTGGTTTTTTAGATCCCAGTGTTCAGAGCAGTCCTTTAAAGCTGGAGTTAGAGGAGGAGACGAGAGGGGGTTCTCCAGGGGAGGAGAGGCGAGGGTCAGCCGGGAGAGGAGAGCCTGGCGCCGGGAGAGCGAGAGAGGAGAGCCGGTGGAGGACGAGGAGGACTCCCAAAGTACCGGGTCCCGATCCAGAGCAGAGGATCAGAGGCAGAGAGCAGCCGAGCAGGAGGAATGAAAAGTGGGATAAAAAAACAAGGCAGCTTCAAAAAGGGAGTCAAATGAAATGATGATCAAACAAGAGGGAGGGACGGGAGGCTGGACGGGGGGTGGGTGGGGAAGAGAAAGCTCATCCCCCCCCTCCCTCCCCGGCTCTCTATGGCTCCCTCTGTCCCGGCGGAGAGCTCCTTCTCCCGGGCTCCGGAGCTGCGAGGTTCCCCCGGGACCTGGAGCAGAATAAGGGGCGTGGTCATGCCCAAAAAAGGACATTTAGTTTGCATATCGGTCGCACCTCCAGCGTGTGATTGGTGGAAACAGCGCGTTGCGTCATCGCTGTTCTCCAAATAAGGGTTTCCGCGTGTTGGGATGCAAAAAGAAGTTGATGAGAGGAAAAGTGTTTTTTAAACATTTGATTCCACAGGGTGACATGTGGACTTCTGTCATGGTGCAGAGAACCCCTCATTAAACCTGTTTTATCCAAAGACTGATTTCACTGTGAAACTCTGAATCTGGATTCCTTATTCCTTCCTCCTTCCTTCACACACTTCCTACAGATTTGGGGGGATTAACTGGTTTCATGTGGAATAATCTCCCCTGTCATCCCGGGCTGACTGACACAAGCGGCGCGTGCATTTGGCACCAATTTGCGCTTTCTTTTACGCACAGACATATGGCACTCTCTCTCTCTCTCTCTCTCTCTCTCTCTCACACACACACACACACACACACACACACACACACACACACACACACACACACACACACACACAGGCCTCGCATCAGTAACACAATAAGGTCCGGTAACACCGAGTCTCTTCTGTCTCTGGTCATCCCTCTTGATGGTTCTTTTTTTGGAGTGTTTTTTATTTCTTGAATCTCCGGCAGTCATTTTTGTTCATGTTCGAGGAGCAGAATTCCTCTAATTAAGCACAAACTCCAGAGCAGCCTGATTAAATATTTATCCTGCTTTAGCCCTAGCCCTTCCTCCAGGGACACAGAAACGTCTGGAAAGCTGGAACACATTTCAGTGCGCGGAGAGAAGAAGTCAATGAGATGTTGGAGAGGAGGAAGAGGAGGAGGAGGAGGAGGAGGAGGAGGAGGAGGAGGAGGAGGAGGAATACAGAGCTTTCAGTTCAAGGCTCAGTCCTTGAAGAGTCTTTCTTCACGCTGAGGTGTGAGTCTAAAGCACACATTGAGGCCAGAGTTCACTCACTAACATGTTTGCATTTAGGTTTATCTCAAATATAAATTACATTATAATATATTTTCATTCTTTAAATTTAAAGCATTATTTTAAAAAAATGATAATACAAATTTTATTTTGGTGATCCTTCCTCTTCGTATGAAAACACCTGATATTGCTCTCACAGTGGAGTGTGTTCAAATAAAACCCCTTAAAATCCCCCTTAAGAGAACCCTTTCATATAATAGATTATGGTGTGCTCCTTGAAACCCCTTAACAACATCTGGAACCTCTGCTGAAAAGCCCTTATCTCTTAAGGAGCTCCCATAAAGCCTGGTGTTAAACACTTAAAAACCCTTAAATAATCCCTTAAAGGCTCTTTATATCACTCAGATTTAATAAGAACACCTTAAATCTCATCCCTGACACCCCTTAAAAATATCACATTCAATATTCTCTAGATACACAAATTTATCTTTAAAATAATAAGAACTGTTTAGATCCCCTCCAGGTCCCCCAAAACCCCTTAAAAATATCAGAGCCCTCAAATCTTCCCTAAAACATCTTAAAGGTTTATCAAAACACCTTAAATCTTCCATGTATCAGAACACCTTAAAGCATCCCTATAACCCCTTAAAGATGTATCAGAACACCTTAAATGTCCTCCTTAAATCCCCCCAAAACCCCTTAAAAATCTCAGAACCCTTAACCTCTCCTGGATGTTTTATTCTGACTAAACGTTAACTTGAAAAGTCCTGAAAAATCTCTTTACAAAGTGGATTCAGGATGTTTGTGATTTCCAAGACCCAGGAGTAGAAAGGCTTCTGGAAGGCTCTTTCTTTACGTGATAGTATTCCTGGAGCAGGTGTTTGAACGCTTCCAGTGAATCTGATTTATTTCATGTTTACTTGACATTTCCACATGTGAGGTATCCGTGTGCAGCCGGTGGGTTTCTATCTGTAAATAAAAACACGTGTAACTTAGTGTTTCTTTACTAAGTGTTCCCGGTGGTTTGCTTCCTGTCATTAACGCTGAGCTTCCTTTAAATCCCTGCAAGGCTTCACAACATTTAGTAACATTTGAAACAAACAATAAATAATCCAAGCATTAAAACACAGAGAAGTACAGCAGGGTGAATACGGTCTTTAAAGGGGAAATACTTTAGAAATCAAAGCTCAAGATGTTCTTTCAATCTCAGGGACCTGTGTGACTCTTCGTTCTGCGGACACATGGCGCCTCACCGTGGGCAGAGGCGGTACTGCAGACCTCACATTCACTGCTCAGAAGGTTTTATCTTTCTACAGTTCTATACAATTTAGTCTTTATTTTAGTCCGAAATGTAGTTATATAAATCTTAGCAGGAGCAGGATAGGGACACTTAAGTATACAAGGATAAACAAAGACGTAATGCTGTAAGTACAAAGCATGAATAAGTCACCTTTAAACATGTAACATAGAATAAGGTCAAACAGAACACTGAACATTAGAATATATTGTCATTACATATACTGTAGTGTAAAAAGGTTGAAAGTAACTGATGGACTGATCAGTGTATTTAGGAGAAGGTAAAGAGTGACATCTAGTGGAGGAAACTGCACATTACCGACCGGTTTAAACAGATAATTCAATCTGCAACTACAAATCCTAAGATGTTTTCAGTATGTTAATAATGCAGTCTATCAAATGTCAAGAAATACCTTTTTACTATCATTCATCTAAGAAACATGGATATTTAAAATGAAGACCAACTCAACATTGCAAAGGCAGGTTTATTTATACAGCAGCTTTCAACACAAGGCTGTTCAAAGAGCTTTAAACAAATGAAAGACATTCAGAGCATTCAGAACCAGTGCAGCGGAAACACGTTATCAGGTGGCTTTTCAAACTAGTCATTCAAGAGAGAAGAGAATCAAAGAAACATGAAACAAGACCTGGGAGTTTGTTTAGGTCTGGTTCTGGAGACAGAAAGCAGACCAGAAGACATGAGAGTTCTGGTTCTGGAGACAGAAAGCAGACCAGAAGACCTGAGAGTTCTGGTTCTGGAGACAGAAAGCAGACCAGAAGACATGAGAGTTCTGGTTCTGGAGACAGAAAGCAGACCAGAAGACCTGAGAGTTCTGGTTCTGGAGACAGAAAGCAGACCAGAAGATCTGAGAGTTCTGGTTCTGGAGACAGAAAGCAGACCTGAAGACCTGAGAGTTCTGGTTCTGGAGACAGAAAGCAGACCCAGAAAACCTGAGAGTTCTGGTTCTGGGAAAAGAATGCAGACCTGAAGACCTGAGAGTTCTGGTTCTGGAGACAGAAAGCAGACCAGAAGACCTGAGAGTTCTGGTTCTGGAGACAGAAAGCAGACCAGAAGACCTGAGAGTTCTGGTTCTGGGGACAGAAAGCAGACCCAGAAGACCTGAGAGTTCTGGTTCTGGAGACAGAAAGCAGACCCAGAAGATCTGAGAGTTCTGGTTCTGGAGACAGAAAGCAGACCTGAAGAACTGAGAGTTCTGGTTCTGGAGACAGAAAGCAGACCAGAAGACCTGAGAGTTCTGGTTCTGGGGACAGAAAGCAGACCAGAAGACCTGAGAGTTCTGGTTCTGGGGACAGAAAGCAGACCTGAGAGTTCTGGTTCTGGAGACAGAAAGCAGACCTGAAGACCTGAGAGTTCTGGTTCTGGGGACAGAAAGCAGACCCAGAAGACCTGAGAGTTCTGGTTCTGGGGACAGAAAGCAGACCCAGAAGATCTGAGAGTTCTGGTTCTGGGGACAGAAAGCAGACCCAAAAGATCTGAGAGTTCTGGTTCTGGAGACAGAAAGCAGACCAGAAGACCTGAAAGTTCTGGTTCTGGGGACAGAAAGCAGACCCAGAAGATCTGAGAGTTCTGGTTCTGGAGACAGAAAGCAGACCTGAAGATCTGAGAGTGCTGGTTCTGGAGACAGAAAGCAGACCTGAAGACTTGAGAGTTCTGGTTCTGGAGACAGAAAGCATACCCAGAAGATCTGAGAGTTCTGGTTCTGGAGACAGAAAGCAGACCAGAAGACCTGAGAGTTCTGGTTCTGGGGACAGAAAGCAGACCTGAGAGTTCTGGTTCTGGAGACAGAAAGCAGACCAGAAGACCTGAGAGTTCTGGTTCTGGGGACAGAAAGCAGACCCAGAAGACCTGAGAGTTCTGGTTCTGGGGACAGAAAGCAGTCCCAGAAGACCTGAGAGTTCTGGTTCTGGGGACAGAAAGCAGACCAGAAGACCTGAGAGTTCTGGTTCTGGGGACAGAAAGCAGACCTGAGAGTTCTGGTTCTGTAGACAGAACGCAAACCTGAAGACCTGAGAGTTCTGGTTCTAGGGACAGAAAGCAGACCCAGAAGACCTGAGAGTTCTGGTTCTGGGGACAGAAAGCAGACCTGAGAGTTCTGGTTCTGGAGACAGAAAGCAGACCTGAAGACCTGAGAGTTCTGGTTCTGGGTACAGAAAGCAGACCCAGAAGACCTGAGAGTTCTGGTTCTGGGGACAGAAAGCAGACCAGAAGAATTGAGAGTTCTGGTTCTGGAGACAGAAAGCAGACCCAGAAGACCTGAGAGTTCTGGTTCTGGAGACAGAAAGCAGACCTGAAGACCTGAGAGTTCCGGTTCTGGAGACAGAAAGCAGACCTGAAGACTTGAGAGTTCTGGTTCTGGAGACAGAAAGCAGACCCAGAAGACCTGAGAGTTCTGGTTCTGGGGACAGAAAGCAGACCCAGAAGATCTGAGAGTTCTGGTTCTGGAGACAGAAAGCAGACCAGAAGACCTGAGAGTTCTGGTTCTGGGGACAGAAAGCAGACCCAGAAGATCTGAGAGTTCTAGTTCTGGAGACAGAAAGCAGACCAGAAGACCTAAGAGTTCTGGTTCTGGGGGCAGAAAGCAGACCTGAAGACTTGAGAGTTCTGGTTCTGGAGACAGAAAGCAGACCTGAAGACCTGAGAGTTCTGGTTCTCGAGACAGAAAGCAGACCCAGAAGACCTGAGAGTTCTGGTTCTGGGGAAAGAATGCAGACCTGAAGACCTGAGAGTTCTGGTTCTGGGGAAAGAATGCAGACCTGAAGACCTGAGAGTTCTGGTTCTGGAGACAGAAAGCAGACCCAGAAGACCTGAGAGTTCTGGTTCTGGGGACAGAAAGCAGACCCAGAAGACCTGAGAGTTCTGGTTCTGGGGACAGAAAGCAGACCCAGAAGACCTGAGAGTTCTGGTTCTGGGGACAGAAATCAGACCTGAAGACCTGAGAGTTCTGGTTCGGGGGACAGAAAGCAGACCCAGAAGACCTGAGAGTTCTGGTTCTGGGGACAGAAAGCAGACCTGAGAGTTCTGGTTCTGGAGACAGAAAGCAGACCTGAAGACCTGGAGTTCTGGTTCTGGGGACAGAAAGCAGACCCAGAAGACCTGAGAGTTCTGGTTCTGGGGACAGAAAGCAGACCAGAAGAATTGAGAGTTCTGGTTCTGGAGACAGAAAGCAGACCCAGAAGACCTGAGAGTTCTGGCTCTGGAGACAGAAAGCAGACCTGAGAGTTCCGGTTCTGGAGACAGAATGCAGACCTGAAGACCTGAGAGTTCTGGTTCTGGAGACAGAAAGCAGACCCAGAAGATCTGAGAGTTCTGGTTCTGGGGACAGAAAGCAGACCCAGAAGATCTGAGAGTTCTGGTTCTGGAGACAGAAAGCAGACCAGAAGACCTGAAAGTTCTGGTTCTGGGGACAGAAAGCAGACCCAGAAGATCTGAGAGTTCTGGTTCTGGAGACAGAAAGCAGACCTGAAGATCTGAGAGTGCTGGTTCTGGAGACAGAAAGCAGACCTGAAGACTTGAGAGTTCTGGTTCTGGAGACAGAAAGCATACCCAGAAGATCTGAGAGTTCTGGTTCTGGAGACAGAAAGCAGACCAGAAGACCTGAGAGTTCTGGTTCTGGAGACAGAAAGCAGACCAGAAGACCTAAGAGTTCTGGTTCTGGGGGCAGAAAGCAGACCTGAATACTTGAGAGTTCTGGGTCTGGAGACAGAAAGCAGACCTGAAGACCTGAGAGTTCTGGTTCTGGAGACAGAAAGCAGACCCAGAAGACCTGAGAGTTCTGGTTCTGGGGAAAGAATGCAGACCTGAAGACCTGAGAGTTCTGGTTCTGGAGACAGAAAGCAGACCCAGAAGACCTGAGAATTCTGGTTCTGGGGACAGAAAGCAGACCCAGAAGACCTGAGAGTTCTGGTTCTGGGGACAGAAAGCAGACCCAGAAGACCTGAGAGTTCTGGTTCTGGGGACAGAAAGTAGACCCAGAAGACCTGAGAGTTCTGGTTCTGGAGACAGAAAGTAGACCCAGAATACCTGAGAGTTCTGGTTCTGGGGACAGAATGCAGACCTGAAGACCTGAGAGTTCTGGTTCTGGGGACAGAAAGTAGACCCAGAAGACCTGAGAGTTCTGGTTCTGGGGACAGAAAGCAGACCAGAAGACCTGAGAGTTCTGGTTCTGGGGACAGAAAGTAGACCCAGAAGACCTGAGAGTTCTGGTTCTGGGGACAGAAAGCAGACCAGAAGACCTGAGAGTTCTGGTTCTGGGGACAGAAAGTAGACCCAGAAGACCTGAGAGTTCTGGTTCTGGAGACAGAAAGTAGACCCAGAATACCTGAGAGTTCTGGTTCTGGGGACAGAATGCAGACCTGAAGACCTGAGAGTTCTGGTTCTGGGGACAGAAAGTAGACCCAGAAGACCTGAGAGTTCTGGTTCTGGGGACAGAAAGCAGACCAGAAGACCTGAGAGTTCTGGTTCTGGGGACAGAAAGTAGACCCAGAAGACCTGAGAGTTCTGGTTCTGGAGACAGAAAGTAGACCCAGAATACCTGAGAGTTCTGGTTCTGGGGACAGAATGCAGACCTGAAGACCTGAGAGTTCTGGTTCTGGGGACAGAAAGTAGACCCAGAAGACCTGAGAGTTCTGGTTCTGGGGACAGAAAGCAGACCAGAAGACCTGAGAGTTCTGGTTCTGGGGACAGAAAGTAGACCCAGAAGACCTGAGAGTTCTGGTTCTGGGGACAGAAAGCAGACCAGAAGACCTGAAAGTCAGCTGTGAGTGATCCTGAACACACTGATTTATGTGCTCTGCGGGGGGGGGGGGGGGGTATCACTCCTGCAGAGCACACAGAGACACTGAGGAACCAAACCCTAACCCAAACCCTAACCCAAACCCAAACCCAAACCCAAACCCAGCATAGAGAGGTTCAGTGAATGTGGTTCTGAAGGTGTGGAGGTGGATCAGTGCGTCAGAGGAGACTCTGTAGAAGGAGAGAGAGCCAGCAGGACGATCCAGATACACTGCTACTCTACCAGAGGGGGGGAGGGGAGAAAGTATATAGGAGGATACATGGTAGAGGAGGGAGGAGGAGGAGAGGACTGTTTCTCTCTTATTGTGCCAGACAGAGTAACCACCATCAGAGCACTCCAGAGTCCAGGACTGATCATTCCTTCCAAACCAACAGTCCTCTCCGCCTCCTCTCCTGCTGATTCCTCTGTAAGTCACTGATATAGAAACCTTTCCTCTCCACTCGACCTCCCAGTAACAGCGATCAGTCAGAGCTTCTGTACACATCAGCTGACGCCAGTGGTCGAACCTCTCTGGATGATCAGGATAGTTCTGATCCTCAATCACACGTCTCACCTTCCTGCTGTCCTCAGACAGTTTGAGTGTTCTATGTGCTGTGTTTGAGTCCAGTGTGAGTCCACAGGAATCTGATGAGACGCACAGCAGGTAAGGTTATTAAAGTCCCTGTGATGTCCCAGGGTGAAGATGTTCATGATTAAAAACAGACTTACACTTCCTGAGACCTGGCCTCAAGAACCGGGCTGCAGCAGGCTCCAGGCTGAAAGCAGAGGGGGGGGGGGGGGGGGGGGGGGTCAGTTAGTCTTTGAATGATGTTATATGTCCACAGACTGCCCCCCCACCCCCCACCCCCATCACATCACTCCTGTTTCAGCTCGACATCCTGGATTTAATATTTTAATCACTTCGAGACACTCCAACCCCCCCCACACATTATTTCATTTCATTTCAATCTTTATTAAAAAAACATATAAAAAATAACAAATGTGAAAAGCAGAACAGCGTATTGTTAGAATAAAGTATTTATCAATGTTCATAATAATATAACCCCCCAATATGACCCCAGTTCAAGGACCCTTTTCAAGGATGAAAGTGGGAGAGCAAAGAAACATGTGATGTGTGTCCTGGTGTTTATCCCCAGTTTGATATCATGGTATAACTTTAGCTATTTTCATTTCATTAGGGAATGTACCAGATTGAAAAGACAAGTTACAAAGATGTGTTCATGGTTCTGCAATTCCTTCAATAATGTTTTTGACTATAATCAAATCAATATGATTCCAATCGGTCGAGGACTTGCTTTTACATTTCCGTACAGTGTCTATGATTTCTCTTTCTTCGCCTGCTCTGAGGAACAAAGAGCTATTGTTTTCATTCCAGAGGTCTGTATCTTCCCCTTTAGTTGTTTCTACGCTTTTCATTCTTTCTGCAGATCTGGCCCCACATTCACAAAGAGTTGGTTCAAACCATGAACCATCTGTGTTATTGATAACATTATCTTTGTCAACAAGAAACTCAGGGTAACCTGTACTCTTTGCTCCATTTCTAACAACACTATTTAATACCTTTCATCAACCTTTCATATTATTCTGATTATTCTTAGTATTTTATTATAGTATTCTTTCTTACATATTCTCATAATATTGGTTAATTTATTCTTCTATCTTTTATATTTATTTTCTGCTTCTGAAGTTCTATATTTTATGAATTGTCTATACATGTATAGTGTATTTTCTTTTTGCAGGCATTGTTTTGGCCATAAGTTTCTACCTCCTCCATCAGACTGAGTGCCTCTCCATACCTGAGCATGTCCAGTCCAGCAGACAGCAGCCTCCCCTCTGAGGCTCCAGGATGATTGTAGCTCAGATCCAGCTCTCTCAGATGGGAGGGGTTTAAAGCTGAGGCCAGAGCATCACAGCCTTCCTCTGTGACCAGACAGCCTGACAGGCTGCAGACACACAAACAAGCCGTCAGATCATCTGGAAGGGGGGGGGCTTATTACTGCATCACCTCTGGGTCATCTCTACACCTAAAACTCCAGTCACTGCTTCACAGTTCAACTTGACAGCCATGGTAAGGGTCTTATTGATATGAACAGATCATAAAACAAGGGAATAGAGAATAATATGAACAAAGACACAGAGAGATGACTACAAGAAGATCTGCAGCTGACACTCTATTACAGTTTGGACATCAGACCTCCAACACCACCAGGTAGATCGTCTCAGACGCTCACAGTGTGGCCAATCAGGGCTGCTCATTGTGGAGATAAATGTAGTATTTCAGAAATCATCCAGAGTTAGACACAGAATAATGAAATGGTGTTTATCCAGCACCGCCTCAGCTCCTGCTGGCTGGTCCTGAGGCGTCTCAGGACACAAATTAAATCACTCAGCATGTTCTGTCTCTTCAGAGCTCCTCCCCCAATCTCTGAGGCCCAGTCAGCCTGCAGAAGAAGCTTTAATCTGACGCTCAGTTAGACTGCTTGTATCTGTGGTCTCATCCTTTCAGTGGCTACCTAAAGCTCATGACGGTGAGTAAGGGTTGATCGCAGACGGACCTCCAGCTCAGCTTCCTCTCTCTTAACGATTGTGTACAACGCCTGCATCACTGCTGACTCTGCAACAAACCGCCTGTCCATCTAACGCTTCATTTGACCCTCACTCGTTAACGAGACCCTGAGATAGTTGAACTCCTCACTTTGGAGAGAAACTGTCCGTTTCTCAATGTCGAGTAAAGCTGCTGCAAAGCCACTATTTCAAGTATACTACATCATCGAGAAACGCCGGAGGACTGTTTAAATGCCCAGCATTCGGCGCCACTCGATGTCGTAGTATACTTGAAAAAGTGGCTCGGCAGCAGCTTGACTCGACATTGAGAAACGGCCGCTCACTGCCAACCCGGAGGGAGCAATCCACCTTTTCCAGGAAGAGAGCCTCGGACTAGGAGGTGCTCGGCTGAAACTACCCAAATGAGTTCTGGAGGTCAAACGCTTCGGCCAATAAGAGCTGCCCAAATCACTAATAATGAAAGCTCCTTTTAGAGGCTTTAAAGAAGGTCGTGCCAGGAGTCATTTGGAGAATTGTGACACATTTGTTGTGTCTCGCTTCACAACAACAATGTTAAGAGAGAGTTAAACACCTGAGCTTGCCAGTGGCGGCGCCAGAGATTTTCTCTAGGGGGTGCTGTGGGGTAGCTTGACGTTTCATAGAGGGTGCTCAAACATTAAGGGTTTCCCATTAATGCACCAGCGCTACAGTTGAATGTTCTACTGCAACACTCCCCACACACACACACAGTGCACCCGCGACCGTTACAATGAAGGCTCGATAATCAGCTCACAACATATAGGTGTAAGCAGGGGTAAAGTGCTATTTTTACACGTGGGGAGTGGACCTCACATAGGGGGGTCCGGGGGCATGCTCCCCCGGGAAGATTTTTTTTAAATATTGAAGTTAAAAGCATCAATCTGGTGCACTTTGAGAGCAACATTAAGAGATCTATGGATACATCTCTCATCACCCATATGAAACAGAACTGTAAACAGATTTTCTATTTCTTCATAGACATTTTACAAATCACCCCCCCTTTTAAAACATACCGTTTGAGACCCACTGAGATAACTAGACTAAAGTTAACTATCTAAACACAGAGAGTCCTTTACTTCACCTGAGCTGAGGTTACCTGAGACTCTGAGTCTGACAGGAGAGAGTTCTCCCTCCACCTTGTTGTTGAAAAAGCTCCTTATACCCGTTAGCTTGGCTAGCTAGCACCAGATGCTAACCACAACGATCTACTGCGCGAGCTCTCTCTCTCACTCGCTCGCGCAGGAACACAAAATGGCTCGTGCCACACACACATACACACACACACACACACACACACACACACACACACATACACACACACACACACACACAGAGCAGAGCTTGAATGAAACACACACAGAGCAGAGCTTGAATGAAACACAGAGACCCAGAAGTAAGCTACTTGTACTCACGAGGCCTATTATGTGCAGAATCCCTCTCGCTTTCAGGTGGTTTTGATTGAGTGTCCACACGTGGACGTTTAAGGACTAAAAAACGATACATTTTTCACTTTGCTGTTAGCAAATAATTTGGCGCTCTAGCTAACAGGAAGTCACTCAAGTGTCACAAAGTAATTTAGCCTATGGGTAGGTCAAAAATCTAATGGGTGCTGGCCATTGGCCTAATCATATCACCTGTGTTGGCTTTATGTTTTTGGTCAAACATTTGTTTGTTTCACATTTGCATTGATGTATTCATAATTTTTCTAATTTAATAAAAATAATAATAATAATTTTCGGAAAAAAAATAAACACATATTTCTTGGAGGTGCTTAGGGGGTGCTTCAGCATCCTAGCTCCCCCCTGGCGCCGCCCCTGAGCTTGCACTGTTTTTAAATGTACGTCTTGTAATTGCACTGTTGAGGAACCTCTGGCCTACGTGTTTCATTCATTGCATAACTACACCGTAGTTGTGTATTTGACATGACAATAAACCTCTGAATCTTGAATTGAATCGATGATGGTATAACGTGTGTTCTGTCATTGTTGCGTTACAAAGATACAGATGTGAGTGATGGCATTCCCACAGCACAGCAGCATGGCTGATGTTGGTATTGACTTGTATTGCTGGCTAAGTCAAACTGTTCTGGTCTCTGACCTGAGAGTCTCCAGTTCACAGTGTGGACTCTCCAGTCCAGCAGACAGCAGCTTCACTCCTGAATCCTGCAGGTCGTTGTTACTCAGGTCCAGCTCTCTCAGACTAGAGGACTGGGAGCTGAGGACTGAGGACAGAGCTGCACAGCTTCTCTCTGACAGCTTACAGCCACTCAGCCTGAAGAGACGATGAGGACAACAGTTATTCAGGAGACAGCAGTGTGTTAATAACTGATTCACTAAATCAAATGATCTCTGTACTTACAGAGCTTTGTTGGAGGCTTTGACCACTGGCAGCAGCCTCAGAAGAGCCTCCTCTGAAGCAGAGTATTTCTTCAGGTCAAACACGTCCAGATCTTCTCCTGATGACAGTAAGATGAAGACCAGAGCTGACCACTGAGCAGGAGACATATCCTCTGTGGAGAGACTTCCTGAACTCAGGGACTGTTGGATCTGCTCCACTAGAGAATGATCATTCAGTTCATTCAGACAGTGGAACAGGTTGATGCTTCTCTCTGCAGACAGATCCTCATCAATCTTCTTCTTGATGTACTGGACTGTTTCCTGGGTGATCTGTGAGCCACTTCCTGTCTGTGTCAGCAGGCCTCGTAGGAGTTTCTGATTGGTCTGCAGAGAAAGACCCAGGAGGAAGCGGAGGAACAAGTCCAGGTGTCCGTTTGGACTCCGTAAGGCCTGGTCCACAGCACTCTGATAGAGATGTGTTAGTTTAGGTTTGACTTCAGACTCCTGGGATGTTGTTGGTTCTTCTGACAGCAGGTTGACTCCAGAGTTGATGAAGGTCAGATGGACATGAAGAGCAGCCAGAAACTCCTGAACGCTCAGATGGACGAAGCAGAACACCTGGTCCTGGTACAGTCTGCTCTCCTCTCTAAAGACCTGTGTGAACACTCCTGAGTACACTGAGGCTGCTCTGATATCGATGCCACACTCTGTCAGGTCGGACTCATAGAAGATCAGGTTGCCTTTCTGCAGCTGCTCAAAAGCCAGTTTTCTCAGAGCCTCCATCATCTTCCTGCTCTCTGGACTCCAGTGTGGATCTGTCTCAGCTCCTCCATCATACTTGACGTTCTTCACTTTGGACTGAACCACCAGGAAGTGGATGTACATCTCAGTCAGGGTCTTGGGCAGCTCTCCCCCCTCTCTGGTTTTCAACACCTCCTCCAGAACTGTAGCAGAGATCCAGCAGAAGACTGGGATGTGGCACATGATGTGGAGGCTTCGTGAGGTCTTGATGTGGGAGATGATGGTGCCGGCCTGCTTCTGATCTCTGAATCTCTTCCTGAAGTACTCCTCCTTCTGTGGGTCAGTGAACCCTCGGACCTCTGTCACCATGTCCACACACTCAGGAGGGATCTGATTGGCTGCTGCAGGTCGTGTGGTTATCCAGAAGCGAGCAGAGGGAAGCAGCTTCCCCCTGATGAGGTTTGTCAGCAGCACATCCACTGAGGTGGACTCTGTGACATCAGTCAGGATCTCAGTGTTGAGGAAGTCCAGAGGAAGTCGAAACTCATCCAGACCGTCAAAGATGAACACGACCGGGAACTGATCGAACCTGCAGATTCCTGCGTCTCTGGTTTCAGAGAAGAAGTGATGAACAAGTTCCACCAAGCTGTACTTGTTCTCTCTCACCACATTCAGCTCTCTGAAGGTGAATGGAAATATGAACTGGATGTCCTGGTTGGCTTTGCCTTCAGCCCAGTCCAGAGTGAACTTCTGTGTTAAGACTGTTTTCCCAATGCCAGCCACGCCCTTTGTCATCACTGCTCTGATTGGTGCATCTCTTCCAGGTGAGGCTTTAAAGAAGTCTTCTTGTCTGATGGGTGTTTCTGGTCTGTCTGGTTTCCTGGATGCTGATTCAATCTGTCTGACCTCATGTTCAGCATTGACCTCTGCAGACCCCCCCTCTGTGATGTAGAGCTCTGTGTAGATCTGGTTCAGAAGGGTTGGGTTTCCTGCTTTAGCGATGCCCTCAAACACACACTGGAACCTCTCCTGCAGGGTGGATTTAAGTTTACGCTGACACACTCCAGCAAAGGTTCCTGAAAGAACACACAACAAAGATCATTAGGTCACACTGTAACTCTGGTTCTCTGATTGAAATATGGATGTATGTTGGTTTCTTGAGACATCAGCAGATGAGACATTTATCCAGAGTGTTACATCTCTATAGAAACCCTCTTACTGCTCTGCAGAAGGTCAGCCAGCTCCTCCTGCTTCATGCTCCTCAGGAAGTGCAGTGTGATGTTCAGAAATGCCTCTCTGCTGCTCCTCCTCTGCTCTTCATCCTCAGCCTCCAACACCTCCTCATCCTCACTCTGACTCTCTAAGCATGCTGGGTAATCTGAACTCAGAGCCTTCTGGATCTTCTTCAGCTCGCTCTTCACAAAGGTGACGATGTGGTCCTCCAGCAGCTGGAACATCAAATGAACGACACAAACTATAAACCATGGACCCAAACATCAGATCCGGACAGACTGACTCTCTGAAAGTGCAGCATGGAGATGACTGTGAACAGAAGAGAGGTCAAGTATCTGTAGTACATGTACTCACCGTGAATATGGAGTCCAGCTGTGTCTGATGCTGCTGGGCAGACTGACCACCGGGAACCTCCCAGCTCTCCTGGTCCCCTCTGTGGAGGAACCATGAAGCATTAGCTCACATGATGTCTGTCCACACAGAGACACACTCAGGGTAAAGGAGGACAGGGAAACAGGCTGGTGGTCCTGTGCGTCAGCGGGAACTTTGCACTACAGGAATATTTATTTCCAGCTACTGTTGAAGAACAGAGGATTCTGTCCATCCTTCATTCTGGTCTTCCTGGAACGTGGCTGTGTGGATAGAGACTGGACTCTGCAGCTGGCTAACAGCTGTTCATCAGGAAGAGGACAGACCTAGGGACAGTTCTTACACCAGCCCCCGTTACCCCCCCCCCCCCCAGCTCCACCTCCAGCACCACAGCAGGGGTCAGGGTTCACCTGGCAGTAGAGCTGGTTGTGACTTTGATGAAGGCTCAGTCTCCTCCATCAGAAGTGTTTGTGAGATGGTGGAACAGCTTCTGAAGAGCCTGAGTTTTCAGATGGAGTTTCACTGCCCCTCCCAGTGTGGGCGCTCACAACTAAACACTTTGGACATGAGGAGGGGTCGGACGAGACCTTATACAAACTGGTTTAATTCTATCATAACCGAACTCTTGCTATGAGTTACAGCTTACCTCTGATCAGCAGATAGAGGTCGTCCTTTAAAGGTTATGAAGATGTCCTTCGACCAGTCGCTCTTGAAGGACAGACAGCTGGGAGAGTCTGGTCTCTGCTGCTGGACCCTGGAACAGAAACAGATGCAAGCCGGACAAAAACGGATGGAAATTATGTTAAATCTCTTAACCTGTTAAGCCCTGAGCCTGTTTTCAGGTCTCAGGCTCGAAAATGACATGCCCAGAACAAATGACTATTTCTTCACTTCTAAAAAGGGGTAAATTATTCATATTTTTTTCTCAAAGCAATGATAAACCTGTGAGTTGAATGCAGATGAGTCAGAATCAATATAGATGTTTTTATTTTAAAGTAAATTCAGATTGAACATAGTAAAAAAATGTAAATTATCGAGAGGCGAAGTCCCTCCCCTTCCGGCGGAGCTCCATGGGACCTTATTTCGGAAAAATTATGCATTGAAGTCAAAGGGGGGAGAAAGATTATCTTTCGATCCCGTTTGAATTGTGCCACGAATTACACATATGATGTTTATGACCAAGAGGATCGCACACAGAGCTGACAGTGAAGAGTATACTCCTTCTTGTAAGGGTTTTGTTCTTCACAGTCACGCGGAAACTGAATATATCATTTTCAATGTCCCAGTACAGCCCTAGTGCTCTTTCATGTGGCAGCTTATCCCTGTCCAGATCCAAGTTGTTCACCTGTTTGGCCTTGTCCTCATCAGGGATGGAT